>QLOM01000457.1:4184-24341 GCA_003313785.1 Termitomyces sp. MG148
GAAGAGTTTCTACGGATGTTTAAAAGCTCCGTTAATTTTCAACAGGCTTTAAAGTTCCTCGTAATCCACGGTAGAGACATTCTTAACGAACGCATTCGAACACTTCGCCAGTCGTTTTTCAAGGAGTTACTCTCATATGTTGCCTCCCATTCCTTTAAAGAGTCTGCAGGAGAAGAGTTTCGTAATCGTTTCACAACCATTGTTGTCAATGACAGAAAGTGGGGAAACAAGCCTGTCAGGGAGATCCTCGAGTACCTCCTCGATTTCATTCGTTCAGTACAGGAGCTGGATACCGACATTGAGGCCAGCCATACTCGCTTCGTCAACCTTGTGCTCTATACTTCTATGTTAAGGAGCTCTAGATACATGGCGTTCATCATGCAGTCAAGCACGGATCCATACGTGGATTGGCGTCCACATCTCAGAGAGTTCTGGAATGCCCTTGACCAAATTTCTTCTTTTCACAGAATCGAAAAACTCCAGAAATTCGTTCACAAATACTATGCAATCAAGGTCCGCTGGGCCAACAACATTTCTTATACTCCGATAGAGGATGTAGTCGGTTGTCGGCCACCATCATTACTAGCAAGGCAGTTATTTACGGAATTTTTGAAACCGATTCCCCGCTTCGGCATGCGTCCGCTCCCATTGGATATTCAGGAGCAACGATTCCAGCGAGTGGAAGAGTTGGTGACGCAGGAGGCCCCTTCTGGTTATTGGGATTCGCCTGCCCAAGTACAGTTGTCCCTTCATCCCGAAATTCGTATTGCGCTGGATCCAGCCATGAGATTCGCACCACATCACTTGATTGGATGTAGCACAGACGCTTGTATGTGTTGTATGTTGTGGCTTGATGCGTATAGCCTTCTTGAACCTTCGCTTCCAAGATGGTGGTTGTATCGTTTTGGGCTAGAGATTGATGTTGGATGGGCTTTTCCTGGCAAAACTACTGGATTTTCATCCATTCTCCCTCTCGATCAGACTGTCCTTGAAGATGTCCAGAAAGAACTGTCCTTCCGGATGTTTGAGTACATTGATGGCTATAAATGGCGGTATCTCTAAGAGCGAACTTTCGCCTTCGTAGATGGATATCTCTTTTACAACTATTTTCAGAATTTTTTTGGAGTGGGTTCATCTGTCATGCCTTAGTCAATCGGAATGGTTGCCAGTTAGCCTGATGAATTTGTTGTCCTCCACCCATATCTGTGATCTAGGGTGAAAAAAATAGAAGTTTATGTTTCTCTTGTTCGCCTTGACTCAACAGAAGCGAGTAATTTTGGACGCCTTTGGTATTGAGGCATGGAATTTGCACAATCACGAAAAAAAAATTCAAAGAACTATGGGAAAACGAAATGTAAGTCATTACTGAAGAGAAGCGTAAGGCAAAGCATAACGAAGCAGATGCGGTATCAAATGAGAACAAAGACCCAATCAAATCAAGAACGAAGCGGGGGTAAACATATTAGAAAAAAGTCTATTCTGTTCCCATTGGTATAGGTTTACGAGATCGCCGTGAGCCAAAGCGAAGTTTTCCATCATCTCCACGACCCCAGGAGAATATACCTCCACCGTCGTTTGAACGGACGCTACCAGCCCGAGAGCGGAATGACCAAGCTGAAGGAGATATGGGCCGTGCTGGATGATCTTGCCCGACAGACTCTAGATTATCGCCACTTAGTTTATGTTGGTGACGGTGATGGTGCTTGCCAGAGTGTCCAACGGTGTGTCGACCATCGCAACATGCGCGAACGTTCTCTAGACCTTCAAAACCCTCATCCGACATGCCATCACCGTGAAGCTCGAAGTCAAGATCATCATCTTCTTGGGTCAAAACGTCGACAAATGATCTGGTCGGACTGTAGGGACTATATGGGCTTTCGGGGCCCCATCGGAGATACTCCGCTGCGGGGGTGTTAGAGCGTTTGCCGATTGATCCCCTGACTGATAGCTGAGATCGGCTACGTTGACCACGGGGTGTGGTATTCCATGTTTCAGCACCTCGAGTACTACGAATACTTCGTTGACTCCGTGGACTTGCGTTGCGATGCCGCTCGTCATCCGTGAAAACTTGAGCTAGAGGACTTTGAGGCATCGCCGTAGTATTGCCGGGCGATGTAATACTCAACGCAGTGGGACGAGCAAGAAGATATTGTAGCGCCTGACAACCAATTGTTAGAAATGCCACGTCAGGTCAAAAGAAGAACAGTACATTTAGCCAGATGTCGTGCCTCTCTTTGTTCGGTGCCGTAAACTTCATCTCTCGCTGTGGCGTAGACACGATTACACTGTACTGGTATATACCGGGCGGCATGGGGTTTGGATCCAATACCGATCGAACTCCCTCGATATATGCTATTACAGATGTCAGCGTTGATCACCCAGGTTGTAAACTAGATAGGCATACCGCTCTTAGCACTGGACTCGGAGACGTTCACAGATCCAGGGTCTGCAGAACTCCAATACAATGTCCTCGTGTACGGGTGCACCCAAAAGAATCTCTTGTGCCTGGTTGTACCATGGCCTTTACCGATTGTACGACGAGTGTACTTGTACAGGAACTCGCCAATCATCGTCTGTGTGATCGCATGAATGACTGCTGGGTCAGTATGCGCTCGAGGCGTCATGTCTACCGTGATATCTGCCGTCCTGTTGGGTGTGACGGGGTCGGGCGGCACCTCTTGAGGTCGGAAATGCTCAGACGACATAGACGAACGAGGCGAAGCCACGCTGCGCTCCGAGATTAGGGATGTCTGCGAGAATTGTCTTCTGTCAACGCGTTCGCGAGGACTCAACCAGTTCAAAGTTCCAACTTGCGGCGACGAGTATTGCGCATGGGCAGCTGCATTTGCCGCTGACCTGAAGCTGCTCGTCGATGGTGGTTGACGGAGACCCGCTTGCGATGGAGGCATACTCGAACCGTGCTGGCGCACGTTGTACGTCCCCTTTCCAGGCACTGTGAGTACAGAACCAAACGTTGGGGTTGTGGCGCGTTGGATGAGTTCTGGAGGTGGAGGGGACGACGGCCTGGGGGGCGGCACGTCGCCTGTGCTTGAACCTGTCGGGGCCTTACGCTCTGGGATGAAGTTTGGCGGGGGCATGCTAGAAGGCGGAGGCGGTAATTTTGGTGGAGGGGGTAGCATCATCGTTGGAGGTTTCGATCTGTCGATTACTGTAAGCATAGTCGCTGTTGAAGGTACACGAGTACGGGGTGCTTCGTCTACCACAGACGAGATGGACGATTCCAGAGACTGCCGCCTGTCAGTAACTGAGGTTCGAGAGCGGACCAGAGCTCCGCCTGTCTTTGAGAGTGGACCTGGGGTCCCAACGGGTACTGCAGCGGATGCAAGGCCCGTGAGCATTGTTGCTGATGTTGGTAATGGACCAGTCGTAGGGCCGGATGCAACTTTCGTTGGTGTAGGGGAAGGGATGAAGTGGAAGTGTTGGCCGGAAGTTGAGCCAACACGATAGAGCCCTGGATTTGTCGCTGCAGTGGGCACTTGTGTTGGAGCGGGAGGTGGTGAAGGCTTCCACTCGTCGGTCTGGATCGAGATCTCCTTGACCTCAGGCTTAGGAGAGGCAGGTGCTGGTACCATGACTTCGACGACGATACGTTCTGGCTCAGGTCTGAAGTCTGCTGATACACTAGCATCCTCAAAGACGCGAGGAGGCGGGTTAAGAGCAGCATAATACGATGATGGACGACGAGGAACATCATCAACCGAGCTATTCGACGCATTTCCATCACGACTAGCTGTCATACGCGAAGCCTTGATACTCTCGCCATCATCTTCAGACTCTGAATACTCGTTGTCGGTCATGGTCATCACCGAGTGGAATTCCTCACGACTCTCTGCACCAGATGGAGTATACATTGAGATGCTCTGCCGCGCATCATGGTAGTCATCCGCGTCCGTGTCAGTCTCAACACCTGTTTCCGTCTCCGTCTCGTTTCCATTGTCTTGCTCGTCGCCATTAACTTCGGATAGACGATCAGCAAGGAATGGCCGTATAATAGTGGTATCGCCGCTCGAAGAGCTACTAAACGACCTATCGTACTGAGTGATAGTCGTACGACGGCTCTCATCTTCAACAGGCAGGCCCACCCCGAGCTCTCTCATTTCAGGTCGCGAGAAGACTGTATCTGATGTCTGAGTGTCAGCGTCGAAAGTCTCTTTCTGAATCGTCTGTATTCCGGCTTGAACGAGCACAGGAGCAGGTATGGGTTCAGGTTCAGGTTCAGGATCAGTGCCAATGTGCACCAAGACCGGTGAAGGTGGCAATAGGACATGTTGAGTGCCAACTTCAGCTGTCTCCACGACAACCACATCTGTCTGCATCTCCTGATGGGTCATCGCCACTGACGGAGGAGGCTCAATGACAGGTTGAGGCTCGGGTTCCACTTGAATAGCAATCTCCGTTGTCTCTGGCTTCACAACAGCTACAGGCTCTGGAACAAGTTCAGGCTCCGTCTGAGAACCAAAATCGACCATATCGACTGCTTTATGCATCTCTTCAATCTCGCCAAGCAAGTTCTGGGTCTTTATCGGTGTACCCATCTCACCGAGCAACTCGGTTGAAAGAACATCAGGGGCGTCAACAAGCGAGGCCGGGCGTGCCTCCTTGTATGGCACACCACCTCTCGAACGTCGACCGACAGAACGACGACCACGCGCAGAGCCGCTGAGTGCTTGACGGAGAGGACTGCTGGTGTGCGTAGATCCAATAGAAGGAACACGACGTAAGATATTAGCGAAGATAGGATCCATGCCCTCAACGCTAGTGACGCTCGCACGATTCGAGTTGGTTTCCATGGGCGATGGAGACCGCGAGGGGGTGGCATTGCCGGAATGTAGTTCCTCTTCATCAATCTCAATTGACTGCTTCTCCAAATTCCGTGAGCTGAAAACACTGTTTTCGTCTTCCTCTGGCTGACTAAAGCGGATAGGGATGGGAGGGACCGGGGGAGGAGGCGAATCGTTGAAGTTATCGACATTGTACTCGGAAGCAGGGCTGGCATTGGCCATGCCCAACCTTTGTATGAGAGAGATGCTGCCTCTTCCGCGGCCGCGTCCACGTCCGCGTCCTCCTCCGACTTTGAACGGGGTGGGTTTACGAGTCTTGCTCTTTTTGTTGTCGGAGAGCTCTTCATCTTCGTCGACATCATCAAACCCGTCTTCTGCAAGCTCAGTGGGAAGACTACTAGTTGACTTCGCCTCCAACTTGGATCGGTATTCCATACGTAATTGCTTCTCCTTGTTGAGTGAGCCCTTCAGAGTGCTGATCTGTCTGTGAGCATGAGCGAGCCGTTGCTGTAAGACTTCAACCTCATTGCTAGGATGATTCGCGGCTAAGAAAGGGGCGCGAATAGGTGACGCTTCAGGTGTATTATCAAAGTCATCCAAGTCGTCATCATATAGCAGACTGGAATCCATCTTGCGCCTATTTGTCGAAGCACCGCCAGTGAAAAGATCGCCATCGCCGTGTTCACCAGCAGGCGTAAGAAAACCATCGCTACCAGCCCCGCTTGGCGTAAACGGAGACCCAAAGCGAGGGAAGCGCCGACTGGCCTTGGCCACTTCACTCTTGAGATTGTCGATCGTTTGCTGGAGGTCAGATTTGTCGCGCGCAAGACCTGCGGCGTGCCGACGCGCTTGAGCAATGTCTGTTTCATGCTTGGCCTTGGTTTCTTGTACGAGGGCTGCAAGACGTTCGGATTCATTCTTATATTGATCACTAGCTTCACGGGATGCTGCAAGGAGCTTGGTAAGGCGCTTCTGCTCGCCTTCAAGTCGTTGAGACGAAGCTTGGTAATCGCCAAGTTGGGTATGGAGTTCTTGGATTTTAACTTCAAGGTTCCAGTTTTCCTCCTTGAACTTATCTGGAATAGTAACGTTACGTTATTGATCTACCTTTGGATTGGAAACCAAAACACTATACCCGAGCTTTGTTCTTGCTGCCTCAACGCTGTTCGAAGAGCTTCGACACTTTTGTCTGCATCGTCTTTCTCCTCTTTCATATCCTGGATAGCCTTGTCGCGCTCTCCAAGCAGGCTTTGCAACCGGCGAACTTCGGTCAGCAGTCCACTCCCGATTTCGAAAGCAAATTCTGTTATGGTCGGATCAAGTAATTATCATTATGTATATGGAATGGTACGTACCAACGTCATCAGCGCGATGGGCTGCGTTCTTTGCCCGTCTAGACTGGGCCGCTGATGTGCCAGCAAATGGCTTCGATCGCTCAGGTTCTTCCCGAGGCAATTCGGTAAAGGCAAAAGAGGGTGAGGACACTTTGCCATTG
Source organism: Termitomyces sp. MG148 (assembly GCA_003313785.1). Taxonomy (NCBI): domain Eukaryota; kingdom Fungi; phylum Basidiomycota; class Agaricomycetes; order Agaricales; family Lyophyllaceae; genus Termitomyces; species Termitomyces sp. MG148. The sequence continues at coordinate 10,482 of QLOM01000457.1, forward strand.
AGGACTCTCTGTCAATATCACATAGCTGTAATCAAACACATTCTTCTGCATTGTTCGAGGATCACATACCTTTGAGCTACCAAAAGCGGTAGAAAGTTGGGCATTCTCGCCATCCCATGAGAGCATGGTATCCGTAAGTTCATGGTATCTTTCGCGTGCAGAGGTATCAACGGTATCATCATCTGCTTTTTCTGCCTCAAGTTCCTGCAGCTGCCGAATGCGCTCCTCGAGCTCCACTCGCTGGGCCAGAACCCGCTGCCCTAAAGTCGCGGCTTGTTGAAGCTGCTTTTCCTTGTTGTCAAGAATGGTTTGGAGATGAATTTTCATGTCGCCTGCGGATGAGAAAGGAACGCTGGGGGCCGAAAAGTCAGGCATAGGAGGCAAGACGGGAGGGCCGTCTGACGAGGAAGCCATGGCCGCAGATGGCGAGGCCCCACCAAGCTTGATTCCGCCTGCCAAAAGCAACCCGAACAACGCGTTCTGCTCCAATTCACACGGTCACGCGTACCTACAAACGCCCCTAATTCGAGGTCATCAGCTCGTGTCGTCCATCAGCTTTCTCTCATGTCTAACAGCAATCTTCGAGCACGCCATTCTTGATGCTTTATACCACTGATCAGTCTGTGATGAGGACTCAGCGCTCAACGCTCAGCTTCCAGTTCCATTCAATAATGTCAGAAGCCGTCCCCCAACCCTAGTTTGTCTGTGGAAACATCCTGCATTCCAGCATCTACACTAGGTCTTTGATTATCGAGGACCTCTCTTTGTCTCATCATGTTGTGCATATACAATGTTGAACACTAGGCTACGAAACGGCCTTGGTCAAGATGAATGTGCATCCGGTGCATGATTCCCGTCCCTAACCCTAAGTTTACGATAGCTTCCAAGGTCCTGGATCGGTAACCCGAAGTCCCTATTAAAAATGATCAAGAATACTACTGTCCGCGATCCACCAGTATAGATCCGGGATTTGTCGACAACTACACCGGGGTGGCAATTTAGTCTTGGTTTTAAAGAGACAATGATAGACAAGGGTGGTATTGAAAGACTGGTGACAGGATCATATCGATATCTGAGTCAACGCGTGCTCAAAAACTTAAACATTTAAAGACAATACTCGTCAGCTCAGCTTGGCAAAGAGGACTCGGGACTTATCTGAGTCTCTACTGCAGTATAAAAATGGGGATTGCTCGTACAAGTCTTGTGCCAGGCCTCGCTTTTCATCATGTTTCCTAACTCCTTTCGTGCTACCTTGATTGCCTTCGTCGCCTCGGCCGTCGCTGTCTCTGCTTTACACAGTCTCTCAGTCGAAGTTTCTGGTTTGTAATCGAGGCTCCTCTCCTTGAGCCAGCTGCTAATTCGAGACCAGGTGAATCCGCCGTCAATGGTATCGATGAGCTCGTCGTGAGGACAACTATTACCAACACCGGCGATGAGATTATCACCCTCCTCAACCACCCCGAGTCGCCCTTGAACAAGCTTCCCACCAATACATTCGCCATCACCGATGCCACTGGCCATACCCCGGCCTTCACTGGTATCAAGGCTAAATACGTGCCCGACAAGGCTATCGCTGCCGGCAGCGATGCCGTCACTGTCCTTGCTCCCGGTCAATCTGTTGAAGTTGAGCATGATTGTAAGTCTGTCGTTCAAACCGTAGAGAAACTATCGATCAATCACTCCGTGCAGTGTCCGAGGCCTATGCTTTTGATAAGGAGGGCGAATACAAAATTGTCTCTAACAACCAATTCTACTTCGTCAATGCCCAGAAAGAGGCAGTGCCTATCTATGCCACTGTCGATGCCCTCACCACCAAGCTCACTGGCAAGCTCTCTGTTGACCGCTCCGCCCAAGTAAAGCGTGCCGCCTACAACGGTTGCTCGTCCTCTCAACAGAGCTATCTCGTCATTGCTGCGACTGGAGCCAAGTACTACGCTTCCAATGCTTACTCGTGAGCAGTTTCATTCTCTATGGTCACACATGCTCTAATATGCGTACTTGTCTTCTAGATACTTGAGCTCCCACACCTCATCGACACCCCGCTTTGACACCTGGTTCGGCACCTACACTGCCCCCAACCACGATGTCGTGCTCAGTCACTTCCGCAACATCAGCAATAACGACTTCGCCTCATTCAACTACGACTGCACATGCAGTTCTCCTGGTGTATATGCCTACGTATACCCCATCAATTTCGGCACAATGTACCTTTGCAATGCCTTCTGGAATGCTCCACTGGTTGGCACGGACTCCAAAGCACGTCTTTTTCACCTTTGTAGATTCGTAGCTAATCGTTTGCTTCATTCAGTCTGGTACCATTGTTCATGAGGCCTCTCACTACACCGCTAACGGTGGCACTAAGGACTACGCCTACGGCCAGACCGCAGCCAAAGCGCTCGCCATTAGCGATCCTAGCAGAGCCATCTTCAACGCGGACAGCCATGAGTATTTCGCCGAGAACAACCCTCCTCTGTCTTGAGTTATGGATCGGGTGTCGAGGAAGTCTTAGAAACCACGTAACAAAATTTATACTTTATAGAGACCTTCGATGTCATGTGCATAGTCCTCATTGCAGTTGGTAGAAGCCGAAATCTATGTGTTATTGGAGATGTGGTATGAAAATAGTCCATGGGCTCTTGGAAGCTTGATTGAAGGGCACAGACCGCGAGCGAATAGTTGATCAATTGATCGCGTCCTGTTTACCCTTGACGCGATGTTTACATGTGTGTGGATTTGAGCATGCAGGGCAACATTTGTGGTTTGCAACGAACGACAGCGACAAAATTCGGCATGGACTCTCCAAAACGCAGCGGATCGCCTGGTCCAAGCGTCGCCGACTCCAAACGCATAAAGCTCACCGTCAACCAGGGCGCCACCCCCGTTGACCTCGACAACGCCCCAGGCAAGCGTGGTGAGAACGAGCCTATCCAATCAACCGACATTGGCAATTTACCTCCGGACGCGCCCACCCAATCTCGCCCCGAGAACGGCGGCAGAGTCCGTGTACTCAAGGAGGGTGATGAGGATGATGCAGGAGACGTGTCCATGAACGACGGTGCGGACGAGGAGAACGACTCTGGGGACGAGAATGACGACGAGGACCCTGCCCAGCTGGAGGCTACGCGCCAGCGGCTGGAGGAACAGGCGCGCAAGTATCTGGCAGCACAGACGCACGAGGTCATTATCCCGTCGTACTCTGCGTGGTTCGACATGTCGCAGATCCACCCTGTCGAGCAGCGCTCCCTGCCCGAGTTCTTCAACTCGCGGAACAGGAGCAAAACGCCCGCGATATACAAGGACTACCGTGATTTCATGATCAACACGTACCGTCTGCGTCCTGCAGAGTATCTCACCGTCACAGCCTGCAGACGAAACTTGGCGGGCGATGTCTGTGCCATCATGCGTGTCCATGCTTTCCTCGAACAATGGGGTCTTATCAACTACCAAGTGCGCACTGTCCTCTCTACATCCCGCAGCTCTGACCCCACTTGTCCAGATCGACCCCGAGGCCCGCCCAGCGTCCCTCGCACCCCCATTCACCGGCCACTTCCGTGTCATCCTCGACACCCCCCGTGGCCTCCAGTCCATGCACCCAGGGACACGTCCCACCCATCCCGCCAACGCCCCGACAAACGCTGCACAACCCCCCGTCCCCACCTCCACGCCCGCGTCCCTCGAACTGCGCAACAGCATATACCAAACCACCTCCAAAGCCTCGCGGCCCGTGAGTGCCGCCGACGCCGCCGGCCTCGCCAACGGCGCCGTCACAAACGGGAGCGCTGTGTCCCAGACATACACCTGCGACACTTGCGGCGCAGACTGCACTTCTGTGCGGTATCACTCCCTCAAGGACAAAAAATACACCCTGTGTGCGCCGTGCTACCTCGACGGTCGTTTCCCATCCACCATGTTCTCTGGCGACTTTGTCAAGCTCACACAGGCGGGGAGCGTCACGCCCTTTGGCGGGTCAGCCGACTGGACCGACGAGGAGACGTTGAGGCTTCTCGAGGGTGTCGAGATGTACGACGACGATTGGAGTAAAATCGAAGAACACGTCGGCACGCGCAGCTCGCAGCAGTGTATCAAGCGGTTCTTGGAGCTGCCCATCGAGGATCCGTACCTCCAGGCAGAAGGCGACATGGGCGCGCTCAGGTTCGGCAGGATCCCATTCGAGCAGGCTGACAACCCCGTCATGAGCGTCGTTGCGTTCCTCGCGGGCGTGGTAGGGCCCAGCGTCGCCGCGGAGGCAGCGAAAGCCGCTCTCGGCGACCTGACCAAGGACGGTGAAGTGAAAGAGGAAAACGCCGGCGAGGACGAGCAGGAGATCGGGGGCACCGAAGCTGAGAAAGAGGAAGCCAAGGACGATGACAAGATGGACGAAGACCACGCCGAAAACACCTACACGAAAGCCGAGTCCACATCCACGCCGCTGCCACCGAAGCCCGCGCCCAAGATCCCGCACTCCAAAGTCCAACGCGCGGCGGGGCTCGCGCTGAGCGCGTCCGCCAAGGCTGCACAGGCGCTCGCGGACGCGGAGGACGCGCAGATCCGGTCGTCGCTCGCGCAGCTGATCCGGCTTACGTTGACCAAGCTCGAGGTGAAGATGCAGGCGTTTGAGGAGCTGGAGGGCGTGTTGGAGGACGAGCGCAGGGCTCTGGAGGGCGAGCGGATGAAGCTTGTTGCGGAGCGCACGGGGCTGACGAGGGCGCTTGAGGGCGTTAGGGCGGAGATGGCGAGGACGGGCGCGGTCCATGTCGGTGCGGTGAGTTTGGGGACGTCGTCCCAGGGCCCTGTACTGCAGACCGTCTCTGGAGACATGGCTGGAGATGGTGGGCCCGTGGCGGAGGGGAGTATGTTGCCGCTTAGTTGAGCGCTTGTGGTGTTCTATTATTGCTAACGTGTTGTGATTTTTTTTACTTAGCTTTATTGTCCTTTTTTTTCGTGTATTCTAGGAATAGCACTGTGCATTGGTGTCCATCTTTGTTGAGGAGCATTGCCAATTGCAACATGTTGTCGACGCTGTGGCGCCACAAACTTGGTTATTCACTTTTCTTGAGATCGACATTCTCATCATATGTAATATTTGTTTAATCACTACATCTTGGTATCTATCTGCTATGCTTCAAGTCAAGCCAAGAAGACACCACTGTGTCTTCCCCTCTGGACTGGCGTGAAACAAAGCAATCCACGGGGATCGAACCACGGATAAGAATCAGCGGAGGATAAGGGACTTCAGATATCCTGATAGCCCGTATGCACCGCTGACGTCTCGGTCAGAAGCTTATAGTCATAAAGTCGTTGCAAAGGCCGGAGAGTCCCTGTCACGTCATAAATAGTTCCGGGTATAAGAAACGAGACCTTCAAAGTCCGCGCACTGCAGTTCCATCCAGAAGTTTCTTCGTCGTCATAATCAGCTCTCGCATGAACTTCCTTTGGTCACATTCGCGGGTGTCTCGGAATGTCTCCAGAAGTAGATGAAGAAGCTGTCGTCGACAATCAAAACATTTCGACATCAACCTTCGACTTCGTGATGGGGCTATCGGCTGATCCACGTACCGGCGCCTAATAGGCTATATGAGTTCACCTCTCGCGCCTCGTGCCTCAATGGCGAGGGTACAAAGGATGAACTGGGGGAAACAAGGCTACTCTTTCTGTGCGTCGGTAGTCGCGGGAGGGGCAGAGTCTCTCTGAGGTAATCGCGTTCCCTCTCGACGGCACGATGCTTCTCCTGGAGGTCACGCAAGGCCATTCGATGCGAAGCCAGGTACTGTGAGAGAGCGGGTAGGAAGAGATCTGGAACGTAGCTCGCGTCGAGTGAAATATTTTCTATCGCTCGTGGCGTCCGAGTCGTCAGATCTGCACCCTTGACCAGGCGCGCAAGGGCGCGCACGAGGTGGATCGTCTCCACGTCCAGTATATCCATATTCGACGTCTCTTCACGTTCCCCGCCATTTGCCAGTGGTGGCGGCATATCCACCCCTCGTGCTGCCAGCTCCGCCTCGAGCAGGTATATCCGATCCACGAGCTTGAGCTGCTCTTGCGCCGCAAAATACCGGAACTCGTCAAAACGCACCGCGAGGTCGTCCATCCGCTTCTTGTGCTGCGCTTCGACGCGTGCGACTTCATCCTCGAAGAGGGCGAGAAGGCGCTCGGCGCCGCGCATTATTGCAGGCGATGTACCGGGTTCGGCGGGGCTCGACGACGGGGTCCCGGGTTGGGAAGGCGAGGAGACCATCGAATTAGTGCGGAGGTGTGGGTGGCCATCCTGCTGAGGAGTCGGGGTTGACATTAAGTATAGAGATAGAACTCATTCACAATAACAAAGACATGGGGTTTGATGTTGTGGGCGGCACAGTTTGTTCCCGTGGAAATTTTGTCTTTCACCGCCGGCAAGGATCGATCGTCTTTCAAGCTGAGCCGTGACAATGGTTTCTTTTCCTTTCAGGTACATCTCTCTCAAAAGGGCAGGCTTCTCTCTAAGTCATCCATTCGCTCGACTCGCGAGTCACAACGAAGGTTTCTGGAATGATTCGATTTCTGAGTCATCTATGGTTACCTCGATACATCACATCACCACCCTCTTTCGACTGCTATCCACTTGCTTTTCCAAGATTTGATCACTACCTCTGCACATTGCCTTTCAGCAACCCCAGAGAAACCGAAAAGACAAAAATTCACGAGGTCCTGGACATTGGGCCTCCTTGCAAATGGACAAGTTCGAGGATGTATGTATAAATAATGATCAGCAGTCGTCTCCTTCTATGACCGACGAGGACCCACAAGTGTAGCTTTCGGGTCCGTTCAGGGCTGCCTGCTTGAATGTATCATGATCTTATAATCTCATCCTTCCTACACCCTAATCGCCAACCTCCTCGAGAGTTCCTCGCGTTTCTCGTTATGCGCAGTTCTACCGGATCCTCTGCTTTCGGACAGACACTACAGTTTATCACATCTACGAAACTTGAAGAGCTAGAGAAACAGCGTGTAAGCTACCAGGAACATGCCAAGGTACTACAAAAGGCCGATGCCTGTGGTGATAACCTTATCGAGAGAGTGGAGCTCCTACTTGAGGCCGTCCAATCTTGGCTAGGATCAGGATCAGTAGACGAATCGGATAGCGTGAGCGGGAAGCTCAATCTCGCTAATCTACGCATGTGGCTTCCACAGGCAAAAGAGGATCCGAACTTCGATAGAGACATCCTCAAGAGCTGGATTGACACACTGGAGGCACACATCCGCCATTCTCTTATGCGTTTTGACGGGGCGAAGCTGTTTGGTAGCCTCTTTAATGAATGGATTGCGAGCGGAGATTCGTCCGTCGCTCTCCCGGGCCCCAAAGGCGACAAGACTGCGTCTGCCACCAACGAAGGCGCCGAAAAAGCAGGAAGGCAAGAAATGCATGATCAACTTGCTCGACTCAACTCCATCATATTCGAAGACCCAAACGTCGATTCTGAGGCTCTCGAATCTTACCTTCACTACCTCTTTTCCTCCGAAGAAGCGACCAAGGCCCTACAGGACCTCCGAGGAGAAACGAAATCGTTGGAAGATTCTCTTAAGAGGGAAACTTTCACTACTGAGGAAGTCGAGAACATCGTTCGTGGTGTTCTTGAGACGAACCTGATGGACGAGAGCAAGAGGAAAACGTTGAACGAGATCCTCAGCAACTCGACCGTTATGCAGGAATTGGCCAGCGTTCTCACCATGCGAATGGCTAGTCTCGACACCTGGTCCTGGCCTGCGGAAGGTATAGTCGTGGAAATGCGCCGTCATCTTGGTGGAAAGTATCGGTAAGCATCATGGTCTTTTTACCGCTTAGAGCATTACTTACTTGCCAATTCCACAGGGCATTTACGGATCCAGATATTATTGATGCTATACTGCTTCACCATATTGGAATCTCTTGGCAGGTGAAGCTGAAGGCTTCTTTCCGACGATTCTTGGATAGCAAAGCATGGAAAAGACCGCGTCCAGAGGAAAACTATCAGAAGATTTTCGAGCAACTAAGAAATCGATGCAGCATTGATGATCACCGCCAGCAGCAGCAGAGGCAATTCTTTCTTAATCAGCTGTCTTCCTCGAAAAAGTCTTCGGAGCAGTCTGCATATGATGACAACCACCTAAATAAACCCAGTGAGGACGACCAGGACCCAGCTTCAGCCAAGCAGAAGCTGTTACAGATCATGGCTACCGAAGCAATGCTCAATATTACATTGCATGGGTCCTATGCTGTCGTCCGCTCTGACCTAGAGTGGTTTGGCCCTTCCCTCCCTCACCAATCCATCCTCACCATACTCAGGTTTTTCGGTGTCTCAAAGGAATGGTCCTCATTCTTCCAACGATTCCTTAGTATGCCGCTGCGTTTTCAGAACGATACATCCGGCCAGATCCGCACCAGAGTTCGTGGAACACCCTTCAGCTATTTTCTTAGCGGCGTTTGTGGCGAAGTAATTTTGTTTGTCATGGACTTTGCTGTCAACCAAAAGGCAAATGGCCTCTTCTTGTACCGCTTTCATGACGACCTCTGGCTTTGGGACGCTGACCCGGATAAATGCGCTGCGGGGTGGAAGGAGATGAACGTTTACGCTGATCTCGTTGGTCTCAAATTCAACGTGAGCAAAACTGGTTCTACATGCGTCGGGCCGATGAAACCTACTGGACTTCCTGATGGTGATATTCGTTGGGGTTTCCTCTATTTTGATCCATCGAAAACCCGATTCATCATTGACCAGAATGAAGTCGACGTTCATATCGTCGAGCTACGACGGCAGCTCGCAGCGACAAGATCCGTGTTTGGCTGGGTAAATGTGTATAACAAGTACATGGCTTTCTTTGTGAGGAATTTTGGTGGACGACCCGCACCGTGCTTTGGTAGTGCTCACCTTACCGACATCATCAGCACCCTCGCCCGAATCAAGCAGGAGCTGTTTCCACACATCCAGGGGGGCGCTGTAGCCTACCTGCGCTCTGTCGTCGAGACGCGTTTTGGTATCAAGGACCTGCCGCAGGGATACTTTTACCTGCCTATCAGCAGAGGCGGTCTTCAGCTTCGTCATCCAATGATAGAGATGTTTGCGTTGAAACAGAGCTTCGACGATGAGGAAGCACTGAGTTTTGAGGCTCTCGCTAAACAAGATAAATCGGTGTACAAAGACTTGAAGGAATTTTGGGACGACCCCACAAAAACCTACCCAGGCAAGGAAGGCCCATTTATGACTTTTGACGAATTCGTTTCGTTACGTGAGTCGTGGTTGTGTGGGTGGAGATACCGCTATGAATATATGTTGACGGTTAAAGAATTGGGACGGGTGCACAAGACGCCTGTGGTGAAATCTTATCTGTCGCAAGCGAAGACTAAATGCACATGGGGTGAACTAGATTGGTACGAGCAATGGCTTGTGTCACTGTATGGCGAAGAAGTGGTGAAGCGGTTTGGCAGCTGGGAAGTGGTTGACGCGTCTCTCATTCCTGTCGGGATGGTGCAGTTGTTCAGGACGTCACGAATGAAGGTGGATCAATAAAAGTCTGGAATATGTAGAAAGAGGACAACAATACAAATGTATATGGATGCGGGCGATGTTTGAGAGCTCAAAGATAGTTGCAATGTCAGGTTGAATATAATTGTTCGGGAATGCTTACGGTCTCAACTGGCGGACTGAGTTTGCTTTCTCTTACTTAGACGTGATACTTGTAAACCAGGGCTAGACCTCATGCACATGTTTTTTCCAGGTATAAGCATCACCCTTCGCAGTGTACAACATCGGCCAATTTCGATTCACACTACAGCAAGAGCTTCTAGTCTTTCTCTGTTAAACTTACTCATGTTCCGTTTGGAACTGTTATCGAGCATCTGAAATTTTTGTTGACAAACATAATGCCAGTACAATTAACACACGCATTGAAGGTCGAGTACTGATAATATTGTTAATACATCCGCAATTCGATGTTCGCTAATTTGGATGTACTGTAATACATTTACCTATGCTTTCTGGACGGTAGCAATGCTAGCAGTGTAGTTTATCCTATAGTTCTCATCTGCAAACTTGGGCCAATCTTCCATCGAGCTGGCATACTCATCCGAAGGCGCCTCCAACTTAGCCCGATGTGTCTTGATGTTTGAGCGAATGCAACTGATAACGTGTTTGTCGATCACTTCCATCAAATTCTTATCAGTCGCAACCCAAGATTCGTCATCTTCTCCTGTCAAAGCAGCACGACGATAGGCTTTTCCGTGACTTCCTCCAGTCTTGAAATTGTACCCGGAAATCTTGTTGAACTGACTTATCCACTCGTCACAGAACAGGCAGCATCGCTTGCTAGTGCCGATGATCAATTCGCGAGGGGCAAAAGTCCCTTTCTCAAACATGGCTGTACAGTATCGAATAATTCGAATCTCGCAATGTATGTTAGTCATGAATTCGTTCGGCCATTTTTGAGGGTCTTCTTTGGCCTTCTCTTTGGCTTTGACTACAAAGGCATCGTACTCTTTTGGGCGCTGCGGTTTCCGCTGATTAACAAGTTGGTCGACTCGGGACTTCGCAATTTTTTCCAAGGATTGTGACTTGATTGACATCTCTCCAGTGTGTCCTGATTGAAACAAGTTGGGTACCCACTCGAATCTGTAACTTGTGTGGTCATTGACATATTCGATGAGCCTTCCCAGTACACGGTATTGGCTTATTTTGCAAAGGCGACGGTGTAACGTTGCTGTACATTCGATTACCTCTGTCGAGTTGAAATTACTCTTCACGTCATTGGATTTATATCTCATTTTATCTTGCAGCGAAAGCCATTCTGGTCGATTCTCGAGGTTCTTTATAGTTTCAATGAGTCGTGCAAACTCTTGACACGATGCGGGCGTCCCCAGGAGATGGTAATCTCCCTTGGATTTCGACATCGACCTGATCAGTTGACTGCATTCCTGAAGTAGAATCAAGAAAACGCTTTCGGTATCAATGGCCTCTATTGCCTCCACTATATTCTGTGAGGATAACACATTATTAAATCCAATGCGTAACTTCCGGACTCGCTTTGTGACGTTTTGCCTGCTGTATTCAGCAACAAAGGGAATGAGATCCTTGTATGATTCGGTGCCTGCTAGCATCGTTGTAAATCTCAGGATGGCATCTTTCTCCCGAGTGGATGGTGCTCCAGACCGATTATTTGCTAGGAAGAAGCAGACCTTTCGAGGCTTCTCCTCGATGACGACCATTGTGGCAATAACGTCTCCTTCTTGGCCCGTGGCAAAGCAAACCGAAATTATGTCAAGAATATGCAAGACTTCCCGATTCTCTGCAGAAGACCTAGCGTTACTCAATTTCTTTGACGAATCCCTATAATGAAAACGTCCCAGAAGTTCCATGTTCTCTGATAGTCTTGTCTGTTCCTTCTTTATATCATGAGGGCTGTCAGCCTTCGCAGGCTGTACAATCCTTCGGTTGTGTAGCAAGGAATGAGGACTGATGCCGGTCGAGTTTGTTGTCATTGTCAGCAGGAATCGGAAGCGTCGGAAGGAGAGATTGTAGGATTAGGAGGAGAAAAATGTTGAAGAGAGGCCTATCGCATATCGTCTGTTATATAGTGCGTCAAGTTCATAATGGCACGAGCAGAAAAATCCGGAATGCTTCCGAAATCCAGAAAGAGGCACTGTAAGTCACTTCGTAACTTGCCATCGATGACTGTGGCTCATCGAACACATGTGATGAACTAGAAGATAGGTGGCTGTTGGATTCACAGGTCCCTTTTTGGTTGAACACAAAAGGCACATCGAAAATTTCTTTATCTGTGGCTTTTTTTTTTAGAAATTTCCGGACCAATGCAGACGCAGGGATCCTACGCATCCTGGAACAAGCCTTCAGCTATGTAACCTTGAATCGTGTTGAGCCCATAGCAAGATATCCCTTAAAGTTTTGCATTCGCGTGAGCTGTGATTGTTCCTCTGAAACTGCTTCAAAACATGAGTCACTGCAGAATTTGTTTCTAAGTAGTGGCGACATAGTAATCACCACCTGAGGGGCGCGACCAATGTAGTATGTAGTACGGACCCCGGCTGTTCGCACGCGGACCGCGCCGGTAATCACCACCACCACCACCTGACAGTCTGACCAAAGTTCCGTGGCGTGGCGGTCAGCCACATGTCAACAAGTTGTGTTTCCTACAGTACTTCGGTCGATGTCAATCAAATTTGAATACGGGACGGGTAGAGATTCGGCCGCCGGTGCCACCTATCATATTGACCACCTTGGATAAGTATTTTTGGAGGGATTTATCATGTGGAAGTGCAATTGGACCGTCGCGTTTCAATGAGAACCAGAAAAAGAAATCAGCCCTGCTCGCGTGAAGATTTGGCTGCGGTAGCTGACCTCATGACAGAAGAAAGTAGAAAACGCAGCGTTTCTCAACTTTTCCAGAACGTCTACACAAAAACAAAAGGTTTTTTTCAGGTTCATTTCCTCAGGATATAGAAAAAGGAAATTCTATCGGAGAATTCATTAACCTAACCAAGTTCTGAGTCAGTCTGACGCGGAAAAATTGCTGCATAGCGATTATTTTCTGTCGGTGGCTCCGTAGGTCGTTTGTCGGTGGCTCCGTAGGGGTTGTCTGTCGGGTTTTCTATTGGTGGCTTAGCGTAGCCGCATCAATGCATCAATAGTCAATATTTGTCATCTGTCAGGTGAACTATTGCCCAAAAATTGACCATACACACAAGGGATCCTCACTCTTAACCGCCTCGAACTCAAAAATTAAACACAGCATTCTCAATAATGTGCGACACAAGCGTTTCTGCGTCAAATTGCCTTGCGGAAACCTTATCGCTCCTGAAATATTATCCTCGCTATTTTGCAAATAGCGAAGATCCTCATAGTTTCCAACGACAGCTGGATGATAGCAAGCTTTCAAAATTTTCCGATGACTCGCACCGAGACATAGAGATTCTCCAGATGCTTGAGGCCGTTGCAGCCTGTCTATCTACTACCGACAACACAAGTCCCATTGCTGCTGCCATTGAAGGATCGATCAAAGTCGATGGTCCAATCACCCTTGTCCTTGCAAAGAACAGGAATGCCAATAATCACGACCAGGAAATTGCGGAAGAGTTTCTACGGATGTTTAAAAGCTCCGTTAATTTTCAACAGGCTTTAAAATTCCTTGTAATCCACGGTAGAGACAATCTTAACGAACGCATTCGAACACTCCGCCAGTCGTTTTTCAAGGAGTTACTCTCATACGTTGCCTCCCATTCCTTTAAAGAGTCTGCAGGAGAAGAGTTTCGTAATCGTTTCACAACCATTGTTGTCAATGACAGAAAGTGGGGAAACAAGCCTGTCAGGGAGATCCTCGAGTACCTCCTCGATTTCGTTCGTTCAGTACAGGAGCTAGATACCGACATTGAGGCCAGCCATACTCGCTTCGTCAACCTTGTGCTCTATACTTCTATGTTAAGGAGCTCTAGATACATGGAGTTCATTATGCAGTCAAGCACGGATCCGGACGTGAATTGGGATCCACATCTCAGAGAGTTCTGGATGGCCCTTGACCAAATTTCTTCTTTTCACAAAATCGTAAAACTCCAGAAATTCGTTCACAACTACCATGCAATCAAGATCCGCTGGGCCAACAACATCTCTTATACTCCGATAGAGGATGTAGTCGGTTGTCGGCCACCATCATTACTAGCAAGACAGCTATTTATGGATTTTTTGAAACCAAATCCCCGCTTTGGCAGGCCTCCGCTCCCATTGGATATTCAGGAGCAACGATTTCAGCGAGTGGAAGAGTTGGTGAAGCGGAAGGCCCCTTCTGGTTATTGGGATTCGCCTGCCCAAGTACAGTTGTCCCTTCATCCCGAAATTCGTATTG
>QLOM01000459.1:0-46913 GCA_003313785.1 Termitomyces sp. MG148
TGATCTGCGTTAGGATCTGTTATAATAGTTAACATGATGCCTCGAAAACTGCATCTTCTTCAATTTAAGGGATCACTCTGAGCTGCTATTATTGCAGAGAGAAAAAAATATTTGCTGCAGGCTAACGGAAGCTACATAGAGCGCGACGGCTGGTGGAGGGTGGACGTCACGAGGAGAGAAAAACTAACTGTGACGTCACAGCTCCCCTTCACTCAAAAAAGACCACACATGTCCGTCAACGCGTCATTCCTCCTGACTGCCAGGTTAACCACCTGTATTGTACTTTTGATTCTCTTCGCCAAAGGCTATCAACCTTGCGAATCCGATAGTCCACATTGAATACGCATCTTTGAAATTACAACAGTTTCCATTCCAGAATCATCCGGATTGAGGTAGTTAGTGATATTATAGTCAAGTAGCTAAATCCGATTCCAGTTCCAAGTGGTCATTATGGATGTAGGTACAGAGGTCATAAAAGGTCGTAAGACTGAGCAACAAGTACAAGACCACGCGCTAATGAAATTTATGGCGGATACAAATGCTGGGATGTTGAGGAAAATACACAAGTATACAGCAACAAGAAGAAGCCCACCAGGGGCATTTTAGTACACGGTGGCCAAAAGAGGTAAATGAGGACTGAATGATGGACGAGGACAATCAAAGCATCGAGCAACCGCTAACGTGCCTTCAAACTCCGCAGATTCTTGACAACGTTCACCATATCACGATTCCACTCGCCACTCCATCCGAGTTCTTTTCGCTTGCCAGACTGGTGGAACGCAGACGGGGCGTCAGCAGAGGTATGCTGGAATGGCGAGGACGTAGACGCCGACTTCGTGTGTGACTGCCCTGATACGGGTACCTGAGGGGGCATTGACTGGAACGGCAATGGGGAGTGGAACTCGAAGATGTCCTTGGTTGCTCGCTCAGTTATAGTAAGGTACTGGGGCTTGGGGTAGACGCTGCCGCTTGCTTTGACTGTGATGACTTCCTTTTGGATGACAGGAGCGGCGGTTTCCCGACTCTTTGCGACCGCAGCAGCAGCGATGAGCATGTCTGTCCCGGTGGAGACGCTGAGGCTACGAGGGCGGGGTTTGCGTCGACGTTCCGCGAGGGTCGGTTTCGACTGGGATTCCTGTCTAGGGGGAAGGTGGACATGCACAACTGGAGCAGGTGCAGGGTGAGATGGCACAGGAGGAATTTTGGGGCGGGAACGGGATGAAATGAGTCTCGGCCGTGAGATGACCGGTCGTAGTGTCGCAGAGGGTGGGACAGACACTTCGTCAAGCGATCTTGACTTGAAGCGCTTTTCAATGACGTTTTCGGTACTTGGGAAGACGAGTTCAGGTGGTATGTTCTCCCCTAGTGTTCTCGTAAGTTTCGCCATCTTCTTGCGTCGATCCTTAATATTGCTGGCTTGCAGCTTCTGCATATCAGCGGCAAATGTCGGGGAAAGCGGAGAAGCGGGGACCAATGACGGACATCGTGATGACGATTGCGATGCGCGATTATCTGAAGGTGAAACTGGCACGGATCGTAAGCGGAGAAGGAGCGGTCGTGAAAGCTCTAATGTCCGTGGGCCTTGTTTTGGTTTCGGAGCCAACTTCGAAGGATTAAGGTGCAATGATCTTGCCGTTTTCGAGTCGAACGTCGACGAAGGTGATGCAGGCGAATAGTCGAACACTCTACCCTCCCGACGGCGAACGTTTGGCGAGTCGAGCTGGCAAGCCTGTGCATGCTCTAAATAGTACGGAGCAGCACCAAGAAGTGTCTCAAGTTTTCGATTGGACTGCACGAGACGCATGCGTTCGCGGCGACCGAGGTCATTGACCGTAGGTGGCGGGTTGAGCGCAATGGCCATCGCGAAAGAAGTAAGAGGCGCTAGATAGAGCGAGATGAGCAGGAAAAATATAAAGCCAGATCAACCAGTGGTCTGCGATTGTGGGGAGAGTGAATGACTGGACGGTTTAAGAATAAAAGGACGGGCGATGGGGACCCTTTTCGGCGATGTTGATTATCTGGATCTGGCAAAATTCCAGAACAAAGCAATCCTGATTGCATCGGATATTGCCTCAGAGAGGACAAGGGTTGTCACGGTTACCGTCCTTCATTGCCACACAAGGTGTACAACGTGTTTATATATTTGTCTACTCCTTTCCACGTTCCATGTAACGCCTCACATATCTCAGCTGAGCGCCTCGAACTGTCAGAACTGAATTCCTTTTCAAATGAAGGAATTTCAATGTTGATATGTAATCCCGATTCACGAATGCATTCGGCCGTGACCTCATGATTATCTACATGACGTACTGTTAGGATGTCCCTCGAGGCATAAATATGAATCTGACCTCTGTGCCTGGCAGATGCCTCATGCCAGTTCAAATCCATGTCATCCCAGCACCTCCAAGTAAGCGAGCACTAGGCCAACAATCTTAATTAATCGACGATGAGAAATTTTCGTGCTTCAGTTTGACGAAACCTCGCCCAACTCATCCCACGTTTGGCGCCCTCGCCTCCTTTTCATCGTTACTATGTAACATCGAGGACCTATCAATGTCGTACGTCCGCGCGCAGAACATTTATAGCGAGCGATCTTCCTTCCGTGCGTCAAGGAGACCTTGAGTCTTTTGACAAGGCGACGCAGTAATATGTAAGTATCAGCACCTGGAATTCCGGAATTTCCATTGATGAATTGATTTCGAATTTTTGGGGACATGTGTCCTCGAGCTCATACACGTTACAGAGTCTGACCAGCAAACTTAGGAATAGTCTCAAATACAATGCATCTACCCTTGTCTGTATCTAGTATATATTGTCATCTGATCCACCTCATGAGCTTACCAACGTGCTCGGGCTCATAGCCTTCTATGTAGCCCGATCGATCTTCTTTCGTATACGTACATGCATACACGTTTCATACCCACTTTTGATCATGAGTCTTTTAAAATACCATTACTAGCGTTTTTCCCATAGTGATTAAAAAGACATATGACTAAGAACGTTGACATAACTGCTATGTACTACAACTAGGTGTAGAGGACCGGCAAGGTCCATACCTATGAACAGCCAGGTACATGCATGTGGTCGCGTACCAAGTATGCTACGGACACCTCTCCCCATTGATTGCCGTAAAAATCCAAGGTCACTTAGTTTCTGCTAAGTACTATAAGATATTAATTCCCCTCTGCATTGGAAAAAAATCATTCATTTCTTTGCTCAGAGCCTTCTCGAAGGTGTTCACACAAGTGAGAATCGATCAAGGTACATATAACACTAGCAGCCAATAATAACCCTAGTACATCATCACTTCTATTTTTGTTCTTTCTACCGCTTCAGTTCACCTCAATCTTCTCATCCCACAAGGTGATCAATTCTCAAGCGTCTCCGTGTAAGTTTCAAACTCTAATCACAAAAGACTGCGCCGTCCTGAGCTTCTTATTCTAGTATTGTATTGGCTCCACGGCGCAGCACCTGCAGCAAGCTCCTTGATTCTGTGTTACATCGTCCACGTTACTGAGATTGGCGATTGAGGTGGCCCTGCTCTTCTCCTTGAACTGCTGTGGAGACCACGTGGAAGTGCAGTGCTTTTAAGTTTTGTTGAGTCATCCTTGCACGTGGTTCGTCGTGTCGAGGTAGCATCTCACGTGGCCAAAGCTATGTACATAAATGTTCCAACATATGCTCACCCGCTCCCTCAGAGTAGGTATTTCCAGCTCGAACGCTTCCTCATTTTCTCTCAACATCAAAGTTGACTGGGAAATATACAATTGCGCGGGAAAAGAGAAGAGAAAGTATCAGTGTAATGGCAGAGCGACTGATTTTTGACACGACGAGAATAGGTGAGAATATGAATCTCAGATATTCACCAGTCAGATTACTGCTTCGCGAGTTTGGGTGTGTTCTGAAACGTCTATTCTTTGTCCGGACGGTATTACCCATTTTTAGAAAGATTTGCATCGACAGTAGTTAGCTCAGACTAGCTCGCCATGTTGTTTCGCCGTTGTTTGCGTTTGCACAAAAGTCAGAATGAAATTGAAACTTGTGCATGGGATAAACGATAATATATACTGTATCATTGGGTAATAAACCTGACCTCTGCCTTTGATTGATCTGTGTGACACACAACACTTTCCAAAGAATCCTCAGGTTGCATATTTTCTCAGAGACACTTGGCAGCTGTAGAATACTCCGGTATGATGCAAGCCAATGACCCATTTTTTTCCCTCCGTGTGAAGAGCCTCTCAGGCAGCCCCGTTGTTTCAGTGATAATCGAGGGAATAACGACAAGATTACGGATCTTGATAAGCACACTCGAAGTGTTTCGGACTAACTCTGGACCATTTCCAGTCCCACGACACTTCCAATCGGTCGGCCTGATCGACGATCTCGTGTGTAAGGTTACTACAGTATATTTGTTGCCTCGGTGTTGATAAACAAGCGCTGAGAAGCCGAGATTGACAGGTAATTGTATATTTAGAAGTGGTCAAGGAAGACATAAACCCTCATGCGGCTCGAGCCGTTCAATTGTTTGAGAAGCATAAGTAGAATATCAATGAATGACATCATAAACGTGTTTGGGCTATAGCATGTAGGATCTGTCGAAGTGCGTGGAGGGGATCCAGGTTGAGCGGTTATTGCCCTTCGACAACAAAAAGGGGAAAAGATGTCATTAGGAATATATCGCGAAGAATTATTATGACAGATAAAAAACAGAAACATGCCAAAGCAAAAGTCCAAAGATACCCCAAGAAATGCATCAAGGAAAAACCTCGTCCGCGTCATCTTCACCAGTAAGACCAAACCATCTTGGCAAAGCCGCCCACACCTCTTCCCTTGCCTTCATCGCACAAGCTGCAAAATCAATCTTGCACGGCTGGCATATCCGCAGACCGCACTGTCTCTGACCATCAGAAAAGTCCGTTCGTGAAAGCATATCCATTGCCTGCATAAGAGTGTAAAGCGTATCTGCGTCGCGCCCACAGGCAATTCCTCCTACTGAGCGGAGAATGTTGAGCATGATGAAGTAGAAGGACTCGTGGCAGGAGCGGCTTGGGTCGGCGTCGAGACTATGTGCGCAATCTGGTGCCGGGGCGCGAGATTGTAGCGAAGAAGCGATGAAATGGGCCATGTATCGCTGGATGCGTTCGCGCCCTCGAAGAGTTCGTAGAAGCTGGTCGCGAGAGAGGTAGACGATACCAACGGGAGGGGAACTCTGCGACTTTTCCTTCTGCAGGAATTTATCGAAGACTGATTGTGAAAGCGGAACACCAGACATTATCTTGCTGGGTCCATAACGCGCAAGATCATAGAATGCAGCAGGAAGGATCGAATCGATACCGAGATCTAGAGCGAGCTGAATGGCGAGGATCGGATGGGGACAATGTTCACGCGGCGTGTAACGGCCATGAGAATCGGTAGCGGCTTGTTCACGACGGTCCCAGCCTGCAAGCGTTGAAGGCCAATCAGTGTCGAGACGATTGAGACAACGTTCTCGGAGGTGCTCCACGAAATACTTGGAGGATAGACGAAGCACGCCGGAAATGGCCATGAAGTCATTCGCATCTGGAACCTTGAAGTATCTATTGATAATGATAGTCAGCCGCCAAGAAAGCCTAGATAAGAAGCTTCGAACAAGCCGTCGTAGAGTGCACTAAGAAAATAAAAAACATCGGAAGGATTATCGTGGAGCTCTACATGTAGACAGTCTTCAAAGACAACGGCATCTTGAGGTTGAGGAAGTGATAACAGGGCATTGAAAATATCTGAATGGCGCTGCAGCTGCCCGCGATGAACTTTGAAAGCTGCATGACCCGCGACTATGATGATGTTACCATCGAGAAACCAAAAATCGGACCGGACGAGATTGGAGAAGTCCACAGAGAACCCAGAGGGAGACTTTGGTCTTCCGACTTCCATCCGATTTTCCCAATGAACGAGGAGAGGATGAAGGGATAAACAGTTTTGGGTGAAATAAAGGAAAAGAGAGATGCGGCGAACGTGGTCTTGCCAGCCACAAATCGACAGATGTATGGACCAGGCAAGGTCAGCCTCTCTATTTGTAAAATATGAGATACACAATTACGGGCCTACGAACCTCTGACTCGCTGGACGAGGAAAGTCGGAAGAAGTGTGAGATGCCAGAGGGTCTGATTGAATACTCCAGACGTGGTACACAAAAATCCAGATCTAGTACTGGTATGGACATCGAACAGTGCTGGGTCTAATACACAACCGTTGTCTGGTAGTTACTAGCACAGTTACTAATTTATGACCAAGTGAGAAAAGGAGTAATTGTGCCCACAGGCTTTGATAAGCAATCTCTTCCACGCATGGTGACGGACGATACTCGAGAGCGGTGTCAGTCGTAGATGATTAGAGTATCTCCATATAGCTGTGTCTACATGCTGATTGAGAGGCACAAATTAGGAATGCGAATTCTTGCACGTTTGTTGAAGTTCCAGCTAATCATATCCGATGTTTGTCGCGAGGAAAAGGAGTCTCGAACGACCAATCGTCGGTCTTGTTGTTGAAGTTGTTGAAAAAGCAATTCTCGTCGATAGGACTTAAGACAAGTGAGCCCGTAGATTCACCTTGAAGCGGAAGCGAGGTAGAGTACCGATGTCACTCTTGTGAAAAACATTTAAATCACGTGACCCGAGATCTAGGCTATTCGATCGATGAATCCCGAATTGTTGTCAGTGTCCATCAGCAAAGTCTGATTGGTTAGTTCAAGCTGGAGTACTCTGGAGGAGTCTGTCTAGTGACCTACAGAGCCACAGCACTCCAGACAAGGTATATTGCTGTTTAGTGCTGTCTAGTGCTGCACAGAGTCTGCATATCTGAAATGTTGTCAAAAGTAATCGCAAAGCCTTACGGTCACACAGCAGAACCAGATTGGTATGCGATTCTAGTACTATGTATGACAGTAAAATTGGCTGCCTTACCTAAGGCAGCCATACAGGATTATATGCTATTAATTATTCAATTAATATATATATTTATTACTGAATAATAATAATTATTACTACTTTTGAAGAGGCCGTAGAGCAGGGCTCTATGGCTATGACCGTTACATGCCCCCCTTTTAGACTGCTATGCAGTCTACACATTGGGGATGCAGTGTAGGTGTACAAAAATAAAATAAAATAAGCAAATGTTTGTAGTCCACATATGTGGAGGCAAGTCAAGCCTCCACGGCTCAAAATCCCTACTCATCTGTCAAAAGAATATGAAAGTCGACGTCAACCAACAGTACCAGTTGAGAAACAATGAGCCACCTACAAAATTTATGCAGATGGTGGGCACGCCAACTTGCTGGCCAAATTGATTCTCATCTTGGTGTTGATGTTAACCAATGATGATGAGGCAACGGGGGCAGACAACATTGATGCAATGAGAGCCTGGTCTGTGGTCAATGGGACCACAGGCGACGGTGGATACGGGCCATGTCACGACCAATGGTGCCATAGATCTCGGCGGTTGGGATTCATCCCAACTGGATAGTAGAGTCCACGTTTGACATAGTTGTGGCCCTGCATATTTTCACGTGCAAGTAGCATGTGAAGACAAATCATATTGTCTACAGTGGGGTTGCACCAGCCATCCCACTGAGGAATGGCTGGAGGCTCTCCATACTGGTTGAGTCGATGATGGCATTCATTGTCAACATTGTGGTAGAGGTTGACTGAGGTGTTTGCCTCAAAGAAATGAGTTTTGAAGAAGACCATGCCAAAAGTGTAGGTGTGGTCCACCCATTCTAGTGGGATGTGGTTTACCAGGAGCATACACAAGACATCTGCATCCATCAGGTTCACTGTGACTGCGTCGTTGAACTTTGGTAGAGTGAGCTGGACAGATGTCCAGCTCATGGCTTGGAAGAGGGACTGAGGATTGGCGGCGTCATAGGACACGATGGCTTCCCTATAGAGCCTCAGATGCACGATAATCAAGGCTAATAGCCTTGCAAAGCATTCACAGGCATGTCCCTGCGGGGAGAGAGCTCAAGTGAGGGCATGTCCTATGACAGTCCTCCAGTGAATGCGGTAGGCAAAGTCTACTGTGATACCAATCACTGAGTTCTGCATGCTCAGGTGACAAAAATATAAAATGTTTTGTGCCAGTTTGAACAAGTCAAAGATAAAGCGGGTACCTTTGGAGTCAAAGCTGGCAAGTGTAAAAAAGGGCCTCCCACTGCGGTCTTTCCACCACAAGTAACCCTTGGGAGTTGGCATGACTGCTAGGTTCATGTGGTGGGAGGACAGATCGAATGGAGGTGTGATGTGATCATACTCTGGGGTGCACACCAGAGCCATAGTATGGTCATGGAGGGAAACATCAAAGTTATAGCTGATGCGCTGAAATTCACGCATCAGGTAGTATGCCTCCATGCAAGTGGAGATTGACTTAAATTTGTTCTGCAAAAGCTCATAGAGCTTTTGCAACTGCTGGGGATCCATAGGGAATCTCTGAGGTACGACTTTACCAATTTCAGAATTGGTAACGTGGTACATCTTGTTGGTCTCCGCCTTGTAATACACGGTGGCCATGGCTTCATCTCCAACAAACACAGTGTTGGACAGCTGGGAGTAATAGAAATGGCAGTCCAAAGCACCACCAAAGAACCAGTTGGAACGCTCAATGTTCCATTCTTCAATGAAGACTCCTAGGCCATTGGGAATTCTCCTGGTGGCTTGCTCCACATGATCCTTATTTGCCTTTGTCTGCCATGCAGCCTTGTGCTTGGCATGAGCGGCAATCTTCTTGTTTTTTTACCAACCGCTGTCTGCGGTTGGCAGGCGTCTCTCCTTTTGATGGAGTATCTGCTCACTGCTCCACCCCGTAATTGCTATCATTGCTCGGCTCTTGCAGCCTGAGCAAGGCCAATGTAGGTAGCCCCCAGTGGAAGCTGATAGCTCCACAATGTACTTTCTTCCAGCGGTGCAATTTGAGGCACCACTGGACTCATATATTCCAGAGTCCATTGATACGTCTGCCTCGAAACTATGAGACAGGATGAAGTAAATAAGAGAAGTAAACATTACCTAAGCCTAACCAAAAGAGCTGAAAACTGTAAGCTCTAGGACATCAAAAACTGTAGACGGGTATACTTACTCGTCTAAACACCTCCCCACACTAAGAACCAGCCGAGCCACAAGCAAAGAGACAGAGAGCAGCTGCTATCAACAAATTGATGGCAGCACGCTCAGTTTCGGCGCCAGCACACGTACTTCCAGTGGCAGTGTCAAAGGAAATCACCGATCACTGATGTGGTCTGATCAAAGCCTTCATCACGAAAACTGATTTGCATACTCACCATCCGCTTCCTCCCTCACTGCAACTACAAACACGACCATGACCATGACAAAGGGCCTGCCGAAACGAGTCCCAAGGAGAGTAAACCAGGAAAAGCAGGATGGGGAGCTGGGATGAGGGAAGAGCCGAGGCCAGAGAAGTGCCAAGCACTCCAACCACGGCAAGTTGGTTTAGCCACGGCTGGAGCCTGGGAACGCGAGGAAAACCGATACCGGAATATCACGTGGGTAGCGGATGGTCCGTGCACAAAGGGAAGGATATAAAAAGAGAGGGATTTCGAGGGGAGAAGCAAGCAATTACTTGCCATGGCTCAGTGTTCCCAGGGAGCGCGACGTCTTAGGCCTACGAGCAATAATATTAGCTTCGGGTTTTATTTTAAACAATTTTGTTATTGAGCCCAACTAAGTTTCTTTTGAATTAAGTTAAATTCAGAGAACTTATAAAAATCAAATAAAAAATTATTACTTAGACAATCATTGAAAGTGTGCGCGCGTGTAACTAAGCCCTACAAAATCAGTGAATTGTCCTGAGTGAACTAAGTTAGACTAGTCTGACTAAGCCAGCTCAATAGTACAATTTTGCATCACTGTGAAGAAGGACTCCTGGTCTGAGAACAAGGTAGAGGGCCACTCCAACTGCAAACACAACTGCGGTCAACACCACCTCATCTACAGGCTTTGTGGGCCCCAATGAATGGGCAGGAGCATGTGTTGATGAGAAAAGTCCTTGTAAACTAGCATCCATGACCATGAGCTCCTCATGTAGCTCAGATGGCATCAGGGAGATTTCCCCTGCTTTCTTCTGCCCTTGAGGTGCCTTTTGCACCTTGACTCCTGCACCGCGCTGCCCTTTGTTGTAGGCCGTGTCTGTGGCTTTGAGGCGTTTTACCTCAGTCGTCTCCAGCAGTGACAGACGCCTCTTCATGGTATTTGCAAATGTTTTGATGGTATTTTTGTTATGCTGTTGCAGCATAACAATTTTGTCCAGGAGCCCAGTTATGACTACCTGAGCGACGGGGTCTCTAAGGAAAGATGATTCTGGCAGCACTTTCTGGCTGGTGGACACCAAATGTTTTCACACTGCTTTGACTTGAGGGTTAAGAACCTCTGGAGGTGTTGCAACTTCCTTGCTTGTGCCCTTCTCCGTATATGACATGCGCTGTGGAGATGGCAAGGAGGAGCACTGCCAAGAAGGCATCCAAAGTCTGGGTAGACCTTGCACCGGTCCTTGTGATGCAGGTTTGTCCCACCTGCGCCCTATGAATTTGTGTGGCGCTCCTCTGTGCGCAGTGTAACTTCTTGGAGGCAATTGCCTCTGGTTTCTCCTGTAAGCCTCTTGAGGAGGCAGTGTGTATTCTTGTTGATGTTGAGGGTTGGCTACCTTGACTCTGGGTTGGGTGGTTTGCGACAATTCCTTGTTGATTTCCATTGGTGTTACCTGTGGTGTAGTTAGTACCTGATCATCCAGAGGTATTATACTTGCACTCTAGGACTGCGCCATCAGAAACAGCATCAGCATTCCCCACATCACCTGCGGCATCTGCGTTGCTGCCCAGAACCAGTTGGTTCTGGGAAATAGGACATAGGCATAAATTGAGGATAGAACTATTGATGTCCAAATTGGGCGGGAGGCTGTCCAAACTGGGACATCATTGGGTATGACGCCACATTCGGCATTGTCATTGATGATTGTTGTAACTGTTGTTGTGGGGGCGGTTCCCCCCCTCCTTCAGAACCCTGCAGGTTTTGCTAGTTGTGTGACTTAGCTGCAACCTCCAGAGGTCGCCCTTACAATAGGTCTCTCTGCCTGTCCCTAGGCTTACTCTGTTCCTAGCACTTTCTGGACTTGGGGCCAAACCACCAGGACCAACCCCGGGACAGCCCAGCAACCTGCAGCACCCCCAACAGACAATGACAACAAAACATTGTGCTACATGAATGACTGAAACACCCAGGGTAACCTCGGCCCTTCTCAGCGGCCCTGGAAGAACATTCTCCCCTTCCAGCATGACTGACCCCCACATTTTGACCTATGACAGCCCCCCAATTGGAGCATGCCCCAGTCAGCCCCACTTTCTAAAGAAAGAGGCCTAGAACCCTGCAATATGGAATAAGGACCCCCTCTCAACTCTGGCCCTCCCTAACCTCCGTGCAACCCTGGACCCCTAGAACTCCCTCTTTCTCCTCCTTCAGAGAGACCCTCACCCCTGTTTGGACCAGGAAATCCAGGACCCCCACCCCCAAATAGCCTCCTACACCCATGATGGATGCCAGGACTCCTTTCTGGAGATGGTGGACTCCCCAGTGGTGGACCTCCAGATGGTGGACCCCCAGAAGGCTGGGGCCCTGCACTGAATGCCTTCTTGCAACTGCAGGGTGAACACCACCACTACTACTATTACAACGCTAGACTCCCATGCAACCAAAACCCCCAGGACAACGTGCACAATGCTTTCGTGAAAGGAAGTTGGACATCTAGAAGCCTGAGTCTTTCACCAGTTGTGACCCCCATAAATGGCGCACTTACCTCACTCAGTGTCTAAACATGTTCCAGGCTAAACTCCTCCCTCACCTTCCAACTTGAGAGCGCATGTGTGGCCTTTGCCATGTCCTATCTGCAGGGAATTGCCTTTGATCACTACACCACCCTCCTTTGGTTCAACCTTCACAGCCCAGTACTCTCCAACTGGCAAGTCTTTGTCATGGAATTCTTGAGCAAGTTCAATGTATTCAACATGGTAGCTGAGGCTGAGGACAATCTGTTCAACCTCCAGATGCGCCCTGAAGAATATTTTACTACTTTTATTGTATGTTTTGAAAAGAAAGCTTACAAGACAGGCTAGAATTACAATGCTCTCCAGTATGCCCTCTGGTGTGCTCTACCGCAATGCATCAAGGATGTCTTTTGCCTGACACCCAAGCAAGCCAACTACACCAGATACAAGGCCCTTGTCACGCAGATCAACCAACAGTATTGGGAAGACCAGAGCGAGTACGGCACCAACCAAAGCCAATGGAGCACCTCTGAAGGTCAGAACTGGTAAGGAGGTACCACAAATAATACTACTAATCAACTCACTAACATCTCCCAACCTCCTACTGCCCTCGGAGCTTGTCCCCCGTATAACTAGAACCTCCCTCCTAATAACCAACTCCCTGGACCTTGCCCTGCTGCTCAGCTTAACGCCAATGACACCATCAAGGCACCCAAGGCACCCCCTGACAACTTGACAACTCCAGAACCCCCTGATGTCAACTCCAAGGCACTCAAAGATGAGGAGGCTCTATGTGAAAATCAGTTCTGAAACTCTAGTAGGTGATTGATGTACTCAAAGATGTACAGGAGCATTGTCAGAAAGAAGGAGTATGTATCTTGTATGGAGAACCAGGACATTTCATTGGCAAGTGTCCCAAACAGAAAACTTTAGGCTGTGCCATATGGACACTGGAAGGAGACAACTCAGATTTCCAATTCTCAGAAAACAACCCTGCAATTTAGCCCCAGAAGACGTACTAAATTGTGAAGGCAACTCTGACATCTGACTCACTCTGGTCTCCCACCTCCATGCAGCACTTGCATCACAGAACACCCACTTGGCCCACTTTTCCTCCCATTCCTTGCAGTCCCTCCTCCTCCGCACCACTATCGCTCCCTCTAACAAACCCATCAACACCCTTATCAATAGTGGCACTACTGACAACTTCATCAACGAAGCATGGGCTGCTCTTGCCCCTGGATCAACGTGATGCCTCCTGGTCCTCATATGACTCCGACTCTTTGACAGAAACTCCTCCTCTGCTGGCAACATCACCCACTTTGTTCAAATTCCCATCACATTTGCCAATGGCCAGTGGCAAGAACTCTGACTACTGGTCACCAAACTGGACAAATCCTCAAATAAACTGGCAGGACCTCACCCTACACCTTGATCATGGTAGCACTCCTGAGAAGGCCCCCATGTTGTTTGACTGTAAGGGCAACCTCTGGAGGCTATGGCTCAGTCACACAGCTGGCAGAGGGATATCCAAAGTATATTAGAATATAGTAATACAACCATAACTACTCACCTGGCAGAGGGATATCCAAAGAGAACAAGTCTAGGGATTCCCTATGCTTGGAGTGACACTTCCAAGGCTCTAGAAGCATGGGAAGCAACTTGTTACGCTTCAACTGTGACTTGCAATGCAGCACGTAGGAAGCTTAATACAAAAATATATTGTGAACTGTAATAAGGAGGTTTGTGACAACATACCTTAATACGAAATGAATAGAACTAAAGAGTCTGTGTCTACCAAACGTCCACATTGTGTATGTAGTCACGTGATGGAAGGTAAGTAATGTGGAAGTATCATGACACCTGGCCCCTCCTTGTTAAGAAAGGTGCTTGTTAGCAAGGGAGAAGAAGAAAGGAAAAGAAAAAAAAAAAAAAAGGAAGGGACCAACTCGCCATCACTGCTGTTGCTTCCTGTGCCTTCTCTTCCCATGCGCCCTCTCGTTGGCACAAAACTCCTGGATAGTCTCTAACGCATGCGGCATGTTGTACTCATGGAGCCATTTGTTCTCACTCTCGTTGTACCCCTTCCAACGCACCAGGAACTCCAGGACACTCCCTCAAGTCCATCTTTCACACAAGATCCTCTCAATCTCGACCTCGTCACCTGTCTCCATCTGTACCGGTGGCGGCGGCTCCTGTCTGCAGCCCAGGATAGTGTCGGCATGCGCGGGGATCAGGCAGGAGACATGGAAGACATCATGGATGGTCCAACCATTGGGAAGCGCCAGGCAATAGGCCGAGTCGGAAATCTTCTGCACCACCTGGAACGGCCCAAACCTCCTGAAGTCGAGCTTGTTGCTAGGCCGGTCTGAACACAAGTCCGCCCGTTCAAGGAAGACTCGGTCACCCACAACATAGTCCGGCGACTCGTCCACCCAAGCGTCATGAAACCGCCGCATCCTTTCCGTGGCCAACTCCAGAAGGGCCTTCAGTTTGGCCTGCACAGTGCGTATGAGTTCCAGCCTCTCGTCAGCCTTGGGCTCCGACTGCAAGTTCACCAAATCAATTGAGAACGTTGGGTTATACACATACTCTGCGTAGAACGGCGACATCCCAATTGCTGAGTATGGGCGGTTGTTGTAAGCAAATTCTGCGAATGGGAGCCAGTCTACCCAATCATCTTGGTAATAATTGACGAATGTGCGCAGACCGTCAGTCTAGGGATGGTGTGCCGAGGAGAGAGCTGGCTTAATGCCCAAGCGTTCCCACATCTGCCTTGTATACCATGCAATGAACTGGGGTCCCCTGTCCAAGACCATCTTCTTGGGGGTGCCATGTAAGCACCACACCCTCTCCATGAACGTGTCACACATTGCAGTGGTGTTGTCAGTCAAGTGGGCTGGCAGGAAGTGTGCTCATTTAGTCAACTTGTCACAGACCACCTGCACTGCGTCAAACCCTCGTGACAACGGCAACGGGCCAATGTAGTCGGTGGAGACGTGTTGCCAGGGCCCATCTGGTACCTCGAGGGGTTGTAGCGGGCTAAACAGCTTCTGTCGTCGGGGCTTAATGCATTGGCAGGTCTCGCAACCATCCACATAGCGGTGTACGTACTCAGACATCCTTGGCCAATAGTAGTTGCGCGCCACGAGGGCCAGTGTGTTTGCGTGCCCTGGGTGGCCAGCTGGGATGGAGTCATGGTACAATTGGAGTAGGGCCCTCTTGACTTCGTCATCGTCAGGTATGTACACCAGCCCTCTGAACCGCACCAAGCCATCGTCCACCTGGAAGTCTTTCAGTTGCGAACAAACTAACGCTGCCCTTGACGCCTGCCTGATCACACCCAGGATGTCTCCGTCTGCCAAAACATGCTGGACTGCCGCCACTTGCTGCACCACCTCGGAGGCACCGCACCTCTCCACCGCCACCACTACTGCCCTCTGCGCACTCCTCCTCTTCTCAACTCTATCCTCTGTAAGCACCTGCTGGCCCACGTTGTTGGGGCCCTCTACTTTGTGGTCTGGCCAGTGTGAGAGGCCATCTGGTCCTGCGCTGAGACGACCTGGGCGATGGTGGATGCGGAAGACAAAGCGGTTCAGGAAAATACTCCACCTTGCCTGCCTATGATTTAGATCGCGCGCCAACATGAAGTACTCCAAATTCCAATGATCAGAGAACACGTCAACTGGATAGGGGCTGCCTTCAAGGTAGGGCCTCCATGCCTCAAAGGCTCTCACTACTAACAGAAGTTCCTTGTCATGCACATTGTAGTTGCGCTCCGCTGGCTGCATCGCCTTCGAGAAGAAGGTAACAGGCCTCCATTTGCCGCCTTGCACCTTCTGAGACAGTATTGCCCCCACTGCAAAGTCCAATGCATCCATCTCCACACGGAATGGCGCCTCTGTGTCTGGCATCACCAACACCAGAGCTTCCACAAACGCCTTCTTCAGCGCATCAAATGCTGTCTGCTCTTCCTCCCCCCACTGCCACAATGCATCCTTCCTTTTCAATTGTTCCAGTGGGCACGTGATCTCTGCATAGTCCATGACAAACCGCCTGTAGAAATTGCAAAAGCCCAAGAACTGGTTGACGTGGCACAGGTTACAAGGAGTAGGCCAGTCTGTCACCCTACTGACTTTCACGGGGTCCATGCCAATGTGCCCTGGAGATATCTTCAAACCCAAACAGTCCACCTCTGTTGTCCAAAAGCGGCACTTCTCTGGCTTCAAGAACAGGTCAGCCTCATGTAGGCACCGCAAGACCTCGCAAACGTGGATGTCATGCTGTGCTGGGTCTTCAGAGAAAATGATGATATCATCCAAATAGAGTACCACATAGATGTCCACCAGGTCATGAAAAAGGCTATTCACCATACGCTGAAACGCCGCTAGGGCGTTACGCAACCCAAACTGCATGACCAGGAACTTGAACTGCCCATAACGTATGCGGAAGGATGTTTTCCACTCATCGCCCTCTCTGACTCGAACATTGTAGTAGCCCCACCTCATATCCAAGGTTGTGAACACCCTCGCCGTGCGCAGTCAGTCCAGGAGCTCAGTTGTCAGCGGAATCAGGTAACTGTTTGGCCGTGTAACTGCATTCAAGGCCCAAAAATCCACTACCAGCCACAGTGCCCCGTCTTTCTTCTTAACAAAGAAGACTGGTGCTCTGCAGGGTGTGCTCGACGGTCTGATGTAGTCTTTGGCCAAGTTCTTGTCAATGAACTCACGCAACGCACGCAGCTCCACAGGCACCAACTGGTAAAGCCTCCCAGGGGGTGGGACCGACGCGCCATCAATGAGGTCGATGCCCAAGTCATGTTCATGGTGAGCTGGGAGACACTCGGACCAGGACTTGTCAAACACGTCCAAGAACTCGTGAAACTCGGCTGGCACCATGTCCTCAACGCTGCGCTTCTCCGGCCCCCCTGCTGCACGCTCTGCTAGGACCTGTGAAAAGCTCTGCCCTGCTGCACCTCGAAGCAGACACGGGCCCTCAGCACCTCTTGCCGACTCCCAGTCCCACTTCTGCTCCAAAAACGCACTCCCATCCGCCACCTGACTCTCTGCATACTAGATTGCCTCGTCAACACACACTCTCGCCCTCCTCACAGCCTCCACCTTCATCCCACACAGCCAACGGTTTCTCTTTGTCTTTGCCATCTTCAACTTAGCATACCGCTCCACTTGCACTGGCACCAATGGTTGACTCTGGGTGCGCCATGTATTTGTTGCCTTCCAGGCAAATGCTCGCACCGTGCGCCAGCGTGCGGTGTGCCCCACCACTGCAACATGAGGTAGGCTCTGAGAGCGCTGTGTTGCTACTGGCTGTGGGGCTGCCACTGGTAGGCACTGATCTGCACATCAGCAAGAGGTGAAATCAACCATTGAACGTGACCAGTCTATAGCCGGATTGTGCGTGCACAGCCAGTTAACACCGAAGATGAGGTTGTCATCCCCAATGTCCGCAACATCAAAGACAAGGTTCTCAACATGTTCCCCAATCACAACGCACAAGTGGACCTCCGTCGTAATCAGGCCTGAACAAATCTCCGAGTTGTCAATTGTGCGCAGGGGGAGAGGTTTCTTCTTCTGGACGGTGGGGAAGGCCTGTTCATGGACAAAACATGGGTTGATGAAGCAACAGCTGGCACCTGAGTCCACCATCGCTCATGTGTCAACAATGCGAGGCTGCACTGCAGGTCCCTGGATCTGCAGCGTAACCGGTAGTTCTAACGCTGAATAGGGTGACCGTGGAGCCCTCGCATGAATCACTGCTGCCTGCCGTTGCCGCCAACTTCCCTTAATACTTGCTTTGTTGGGACCATGTAAAAGTACTCCATTCGTAGTCGACAGGAACCGGTTGGTTGCACCCGCCGCGGTGACACAGGGCAACCCTACACAAAACCTGCCTTTGGTGCCTCCTCCACCTTCATCTCTCCTCCAGCCATTGCCTCTCACACAGCTGCTTTAATTGCTGCAGCCCACAGTGGGCACTCTGCCATGAGATGGCCCATCTTCTTGCACTTGAAGCACTTCCTCACAGCAGGCGTGGTCTTTGCATGGTCCACATCCATCACGTTTGGGTCAGCCGACGGCAGGGGTGGAGCTGCCCGCACCGGTGCTAGAGGCAAAGGAGCCGACAATGCCAAAGTCGCTGTGTGTGAGTTTGTGTTTGAGGCATGCCAGGCACCCTTGCACCGGGCTGCCAAATCAGTCAACTTGCTCTCTCAGCGCAGCAATATGTCGTGAGTTTGCTCCGCCATGTTGTAGTCTGTATTTACCAATGCTTCCATTGCCGCTGCGCTCAAGCCCTTCCAGAAGCAGTCCTTCACGTAGTCGCTATTCATGTCGGATGGGATGAGCTTGCCCTTGAGCTCAAAGAACGTCGTGCAGTATTCCATAATGGATTTTGACCCCTGCTGGAGGACCCCAATGCGGTTGAGTGCGTCTTGGGCCAGGTCGCGCATCCCAAAGGCAGCCTTGAAGTCCGCCAACCACTCGGCCCATTGGAAGCGGCACGGGTTGATGGCGACATTGTCAGGCCCTGTTGTGATGACGCACAACCAAGCCTGAGCTGAACCTGTCAGGTACGACTGCGCCCACAAGATATTTTGCCGGTTGTCGTGAAAGACCTTGAACTCCGCTGCTGCCTCAACCTGTCATACAAACTGATCTGCAAGGGCCCTTGACACGCCGTCGTACTTCTTTGGCGGGCTAATACTAGGCCTCGGCCCTGAGACGTGGCCAGCCTGCTCGACACGCACCAATCTGACGGCGAGTGCGTCCAATCCGGCTTAGATGTCACTCAGGCCCGTTTGGAGCTGAACCGTGAGCTCGGCTTGCAGGGTCTCAAAGACCATTTTAGCGACCGTTTCCTCCAGGGAGTGTGCAGTCGCGGCCTCCAGCACTGGCGTCGTAGAGTCGGACATTTGCAGCGAGAAGAAATTTTTTTTTTGAGTAGTTCTATTCAAGTGTTATGCTTTGACTGTGACTTGCAACGCAGCATGTAGGAAGCTTAATACAAAAATATATTGTGAACTGTAATAAGGAGGTTTGTGACAACATACCTTGATACGAAATGAATAGAACTAAAGAGTCTGTGTCTACCAAACGTCTGCATTGTGTATGTAGTCACGTGATGGAAGGTAAGTAATGTGGAAGTATCATGACACAACTGTACAGCATGAGAAAAGCCACAATAAATTTTATAATCTAAAAAAGAGAAAATCTCCAAAAATGATCAAAAACTCGGAAATTGCCATTGCCAGAGGTCATGCACATGTCTCATGTGACTTGCTTAGTAATTGTGAGGCTAGCCTCACAATGACTAAGCCTCTGAATGCTTACTAAGCCTCTGGAAGCATTGGCTACACTTGTTTGAATGATAACTAAAAAACCAGAGCACCTCAAGGGCTGAGAATAATACTAATAAATGGTGTTGAAAAAATAGAAGCAGTAAGGTAAAAGAGTGACAGCAGAAATAAGGAAATAAATAGAGGAAGGATGAAGGAATAAAGAGTGAAAGAAGGGAGAGATGAGGAGTCCCCTGACATTGACATCCCTGTAATCCCCACCTTCTAAAGGCCCCAACCATCTCCAGAGTAGAAGCTCTGACACCAGAGCAACTCACTTCCCATTCTGTTTGGTTCTTTGTTATCAACGTATGACTCAGAGATGCCCCAGAGCCCCTCTTTGCCCTCATTGACAGTGGAGCTACTGAAACATTCATCAGTGATTGCCTTGCACTCCCCCACCAAAATCTCAATCACCCTCTTAAACTCCAGCTCTTCAATGGTCATCCTGCACCCTCAGGTCTCATCACCAAAACTCATTCCAACACCCTCATTCTGGATAACAACCTGAAGTTCCCCATCGACTTCCTCATCACACAACTCCATGAGTCAACCCTCATTGTTCTAGGACTGCCCTAGCTTCACAATGCCAACTCCAACATTGACTAGAGCTTGCTCACAATAACATTCCCTTGCTCTAGAGTAGAACTTGCCACTGCCATATACCTCAAGCTACAGCTCTACGGTGATGACACTTCTACCCCAGACAACTCCTGGAGCACCGACACTCCCTGCGTGACATCCAGAAGTGCCCCTTCATTTTTCCCCAACATTTCCCGCAACAAATACAAGAGACCAAATTACTCTGCCTAGAATTATTGGAAACCCATCCCACCACCCCTAGAGAACGTGAATTCAACTCCCACCAACCCTGGCACCCTTAACATCAAAATCATTGGCGCCGTCTCCTTTGCACGCATACTCCAGGAAGATGCTCAGGCATATCAGCTTCACATCACGCCCACTCTCCTGGAGGAACATCTGAGGGCTGAGGCCAACTCCCCAGAGACACACTCAAAGGAGGACATACTATGTGAAGTAATTCCTCCCAAATATCACAAGTTTGCTGATGTGTTCTCTGAGGGTAGCGCCCAGAAACTCCCTTCCCACCAGTCTTACAGCCACAAAATTGACCTCAAAGAAGGCACCTCACCCCCCTTTAGATGAGTCTACAACATGTTAGAGGTCAAACTCCAAGCCCTCAAGGACCACCTCGACAAAATGCTTGGCAAAGGGTTTATCTGCCCTTCTATCTCTGGTGCCAGAGCCCCAGTCCTGTTCATCAAAAAAAAAAGACGGCTCTCTCTGCCTCTGTGTCAACTACTGGGGACTCAACAAGGTTACAAAGAAGAACCAGTACTCCCTGCCCCTCATTGGAGACCTCATTGACTGACTCTGGAGCACCAAGATCTACACCAAAATTGACTTGTGTTCTGGCTACAACAATGTCTGTATAGCCCTAGGACATGAGTGGAAAACAGCGTTCTGGACTTGGTATGGTCTCTTTGAGTACCTGGTTATGCCTTTTGGAATGACTAACTCCTCTGCCACGTTCCAATACTTCATGAACAACATCTTTCACAACATGAATGACATGTTTGTCATCATATACTTAGACAACATTCTTGTCTACTTGAACTCGCTGGAAGAATACCAGGACCATGTCCACCACGTCCTCACTCGCCTCCAGGAATACCACCTCCACACCAAACCCAAAAAATGCTCCTTCCACACCACTAAAGTCGAGTATCTTAGTGTCATAGTAACCTGGGACAAAGTTTGTATAGTTTAAGCCTGTATATTAAATATTTATTTTGACTTCTGATGCATGTTTTGTCTCTGAATGCTGTACAGCATTGTATCACCAAGTCCTCCTGTATTCCCTCCTGGTTACCTCAGTGAATGTCCTGGAGGATGTTGACTTTGTTCTCCTGGATGGTCACCTCTTTGAGTGCGCAAATGGCAAACAGCTCCGGGCGCAAGAGGGTGATGTTGTCATTATTCCTTGCACCAGAACCATGGTCAGCATACCAGGAGAGGGCATCGGGCTTCCCCATGCTTTGACCAGGCTTGTAGTGCAAAGTAAAGTCAAAGTTGGCGAGGTACAGGGACCACCAGGCCTGTTGACGGTTGAGCTTTTTGGCTGTCTGGAAGTACTCCAGGTTTTTGTGGTCTGCCCAGACTCTGAACTTGTGCCAAGCCCCCTCCAGGAAGTGGCGCCACTCCTCCAGTGACCGGATGATTGTGAGCATCTCCTTGTTGTGGATCTTGTAATTCCATTCCATGGCATTGAAGCTCTTGGAGTCGAAGGCGACGGGGCACCACTTACCATCCTATAAGGACTCCTGGGAGAGGACTGTGCCAGTGGCAAAGTCAGAGCTGTCTGCCTTGACTCAGAAAGGCTGGTCGTTGTTGGGAAAGAGCAGGATGGGCTTGGAGGTGATAGTGAACTTCAAGGCATTGAAGGCCTGCTACTCCATGTCTCTCCAAGCCCATGCAACATTCTTCCTGGTGAGGTTGCAGAGGGGCCAAGCATGGTGGGAGGAGTCCTGGATGAACTGCTAGTAGAAGTTGGTGAACCCCAGGAAGGCCTGTACTTCCTTCTTGTTCCAGGGTTCAGGCCACTGCATGATACCAGCCACTTTCACCAGGTCCATCTCCGCCATGCCATGGGAAATGATGAGTCCGAGGTACTCAATGCGGGTCCACTTGAACTCACACTTCTCTGGCTTGAGATCAAGCTGGTGCTGGCAGAGATGGTCCAGGACAATTCATGTGATCTGACAATGTTCCTCCAACATCTTGGTATAGATGAGAATGTTGTTAAAATACACGCATACCATGCTGTTGGCTATGAGGTTCCAGAATATGTTGTTCATCATGGTTTGGAAGGTGGCAGGGCTGTTGGTGAGTCCAAAAAACATCACTAAGGGTTCAAACAGCCTGCGGTTGGTCCAGAACGCTGCTTTCCACTCATCTTTCTCTTGGATGCGCACGTTGTTGTAGCTCCAGCGGACGTCCAACTTAGTGAAGTAGCATGCACTCCAGAGGTTGTTGATCAGCTCTGAGATGAGGGGAAGTGGGTAGCGGTTCTTGACAGTCATTGCATTGAGTATGCAATAGTCCTGGACTAGCCAGAGGGAGCCATCCTTTTTCTTAATGAAAAACACTAGAGAGGCCATTGGGAACTTTGAGGGGCAGATTCGTCTGGACTCCAGATTCTTCCAGAGGAACACGTCAAGCTCATCCTGCTCTTTAGGTGCAAGTGGATAGACCTTGCAGTTGGCCAGCTTTGAGTCTGGCAGGATCTCAATGGCGTGGTCCTACTGCTTGTGTTCTGGGAGGGAGTCAAATTTGAAAAAGACGTCCTCAAAGTTGTGTAGATGGTTGGGGACTGCATCCCAGAAGGCCCTGGGAGGGGCGTTTGTTGCAAAGGCCTGGGCTAGCCATTGGAAAGTGGTCTGGCTGGCCCAGATCTCCTCTGCGGCTGGTGAGGGTCTCAGCGTAGTGACATAGATGTGGTCTCCTATCTCAATGGCTTTGTCCAGAAGCTCTGGGTCCAGGGTGGGTAGGAACTCCCTCTTGTGTCCTTTTTCCTGGCTGGGGTCCCCTCCACTATGTCTGTCATCCTTGTAGAGAACCTCTTTACAAGGAAATGCTAGAGGCAGGAGGTCCAGCAGGTCAAAGTCTGCAAACGGGAAGTATCCCACCCAGCATGCCTGGATAGCTGCATGTTCCCACATTGTGGTGCGCTGCTCCTTCTTCACTTTGTCTGCACAGGTGGTGCAGCACCGGGGGCACTGACTCATGCTGATTTTCTCTGAGGTCCAGTCAATCTCTGGATTGTGCTCTCAGAGCCAGGGAAATCCAAGGATCATCTCCTGCTTGCCAATGCTCATAACCACAAAAGTGGTGCGCTCTGCATGGGATTTGTAGCGCAGGACAAGGTCCACCATAGGCTTGATGGATCCTGCTTCATTAGGAGTGTCATCAACATTGTACACCAGGATGGGGGACAGGAGGGGTCAAGTTGTGAACTGGTGCCACTCCATGTAACTAGCATCCACAAAGAGTCCAGTCGCTCCAGAGTCCAGGAGGGCAACTACGCTCTGGATTTGCTGCGTGTTGGTGGTTTCAATCTCTACGTTCATCTGGAGTGAGTTTGGCAATGGAGTGGACCCTATGATGTAGCGGCAGGGGAGGCAGCATTCCTCAGCAGGAGCACGTGCCCGGAAAGAGGTCAAGGAGGGCTTGGGAGAGCCTTTGAGTACGTCAGGGGTAGTGCTTATGGTTGGGGCAGCTGAGTCTTTGACAGAAGTTGTATTGATTTCTTCTACTGACAAAGATGTGAACCTGTTAGCACTAGGCAACGGGGGTATACCTTTCACCCATTGCATCCCTGAAAACCCTCCTGTGACTCCTCCAACTCTCTGGCAACAAGAAGGGCCTTGTGCGTGCTCTTCGGGGCAGAGGTGTTTGGAGAGGGGATTCCAGCTGCGTCACAGGCTGCCAGGAGTTGCAGGAGCAGCTCCTCCTGCTTCTCTGGGGACAGATACTAGACCTTGAGGCTCCAGGGCAATGGCGGGCAAAGTGGCCTGGTGCGCTGCAGCGTCAGCACAAGAATAAAAGTGGTGCATGCTGCTAGGAAGTGTCCATATCCATAAGGGTGCCTGGGGGTAGTACTGGGAGTGGCAGGGGTGCTGCCGGCAGTGCCGCCAGAGGTGGAGCAGTTGGTCAATGGGGGAGCAGAGCAGAGAAGCACAAGGAGGAGGCAAGAGTTGCAATCTTGCGAAGCTCCTGTTTGAGCTCCATGAGCTGCTACTGCTTCTAAGCTATCCAGTACCACAACAGGATCTGATTGTCCACCGGGCATCCTTCCACGAGGTTGTCAATGCGCTCGATCAGGATCAGATGGGGCCCTTCCCAAAAGGTGGAGCACAACTGCAGGCCGTTGGAATACTTGGCCTGCTCTACTAACACGTGGAATAAGTTGATGTACTTGTCCAGGAATTGCTTCCCTTGGCCATACTGATCCCTGCCTTGCAGGACCAATGTGGCAATTTTGGCGGAGTTCTGGAGAAAGAACTCGTCCTGGAACTCCTGTTTGAACTCAGCCCAGTCTGCAAAACTTCCGATGCCACCAGGGCATTGGAAAACCCTTATTGCATAGGTGGCCGCCTGTCCCAACTTCATATAGGACAGGACCCATGCAATCTTCAGCTTGTCAAAAACAAAGTTGTCACCGCAGAGTTGGATGTAGGTGATGCAGGATTGGAGGAAACATTTTCTGGACACGTGGTCACCATTGTACATATCGAGAATTACCAGGCGCAGGATGTTAGAGCACTCCTGCACCAGAAGAGGGGATTGCATGGTGTAAGGGCACTGCACTGGTGGAGTAGGTAGCAGGGAGTCGGCTGCCGCCAGAGCAAGGCGTTCTAGGAGCATGTGGAGGGAGTTGAAAATGGTTTCGGTGGTTTGGCAGAGGTGGGAGAGTTCGGTGGTGTGCTGGGTGAGGAAAGCTT
Organism: Termitomyces sp. MG148; assembly: GCA_003313785.1. NCBI lineage: Eukaryota > Fungi > Basidiomycota > Agaricomycetes > Agaricales > Lyophyllaceae > Termitomyces > Termitomyces sp. MG148. Next base: position 24,686 of record QLOM01000459.1, read on the forward strand.
GTGTGAGTTGCACCTATGTTTTTAGGTGGAGCAAGCAGGTCCAGGCTTCCTTGCTGGAGGCCATGGCGTCCAAGAGAGCTTCTGAAACAGCTGGCTGAGACATAGATAACGTTGGTGCTTAAGCCCAGTGGAGAAGCAACAGATAGGAGCCGGAAAAGGTTTGGTGGCTATAGGGGGCTTCTAAACTAGGATTAGGAGACTTGTTCTGCTGTAAGAGCAACCTCCAAAGGTTGTGGCTAAGTCACACAACTGGCAGAGGGAAATCCAAAGTTTATTAGAGACAGTACAATACAGCAGGAAATATGATTAATCACCTGGCAGAGGGAAATCCAAAGAGAACAAGTCTAAGAATCCCTCTGCTGTGGCACGGCACATCAGCATGTGGCAGAGGCATGGAAATGACTGTACAGTACCTCCTAGAAAGTGCAGGAGCGTCCTGGAAATCTCCAGGAATCCCCGAAGAACTCCAAGAACCAAAAAAGGAAGTTCCAGAAATGGAAGTCCCCTGACAGGGGCTAAATGGTGTGGCAATGAAGGCTCTGGTGAATTCCAACTTCTCAACCATAGAGGAGGCTCAAGACATCTTGTTGCGCAGGGAGAGCTGACTTGCAGACATGGTTGCCTGGAGGAAGAAGCAGTGGCAGGGCTCAGGTACACCCAAGGTCCCACAGTTGACTTTGACATTGGCCATGCTGGCCATGCGCATGGCACTGCCTTCTGCATCAAAGGATCCAGACGCCATGGACGTTGACAAGGCAAGTTGTGCAGCAACTAGGAAGTGCTTCAAGTGCAGCAACACGGGACATCTGATGGCAAACTTTCTGTTGTGGATGGGGAACATTTGAGCAACTATATGGGAGGCATTCAATGCGGAGAAGAAGGTGGGGGAGCCAGGACCGAGTTTTGTGTAGGGTTGCTTTGTGTAGTTGTGACGAGCGCAACCAACCAGCATCATGTACTTGCACCAGTCAATGGAATTGCGTTACATGATCCTGACATAGCAAACACAGTTTCTTAGCATGCAGTGGTCATTCACACTCAATCACCATGCTCCCCATATTCTGCTCTCAAACTCCTGGTCACTCTCAGTATCTTGCACCTGGCACCCACTCCTCAGTTACTGGTTGACACATGTGCAATGGTCAATTTGGATGCCAGTTGCTGCTTCATCCACCTGCACCTGGTGGCGCAGCAGACAATTCCAACAGTATGCAAGAAGCACCCCTTGAAGCTCCAAACAATTGATAACTTGGAGATATGGTTGGGTCTCATCACAGACAAGGTCAGCCTGCGCATCACAATAGACAAACACTCAGAGTCATTGGTCTTTGACATCGCAGACATTGGTGACAACAACCTCATCCTGGATGTCAACTGGCTGCGCTGCCATAACCTGGACATTGACTGGGGTCATTCTATGGTACACTTTGAGTCGGATGTGTGCCGGTGGTCTTGTTTACCATGCAAAGATGGTTCAACACCACCAGGGCTAACATTACGTGCGTTCATGGCAAAGGGAGTGCCAAAAGAATGTTTTTGGGGTCTGAAGCATGCAAAGACAAGGGTGACGTGGTTTTAACAACAACAGCAAGAGGCAGCCATATGAGCAGTGCATGCGACAATCAACAACGTGCTGAGGCATGCAGAAGCACAACGGTGTTTTTGGAGCAGTAGTGGGATATGGAGTCGGTGAGGAGTGTGGGGGGCCCATCACTCACAGAGGTGTAGGCAAAGGTGGGGAGGAGCATGTTGCAGGTCCTGGTAGAAAGAGCAGAGAAGGAGGACAGGGTGCCAAAGTCCATGGAGGAGTTGGTGCCGGGGGAGTTGCATGACTTTCTTGACGTGTTCAACAAGACCTGTTTGGAGCGGCTCCTGCAGCATTGAAAGCATGACCTGGGTATTGATCTCGTTGACGGAGCGGAGGGTCCCACCACCTAGTAAGCTGTACCAACTTGCACCAGCAGAGCTGCGTTTGCTTTGCCAGTTCATTGACAAGAACCTGGCAAAAGGCTACATCCAGCCATCAAGCACACTGTGCAGAGCTCCAGTTTTCTTTTTCAAGAAAAAGAATGGTTCACTGTGCTTGGTTGTTGACTTCCGTGTGCTGAATGCCATCACAAAACCAGATGCGTATCCAATCCCTCTCATGAACAAACTGCTTGATAGGCTGAAGGCAGCAAATGTGTTCATGATGCTCAACATACGGTGGGGCTACTATAACGTCAGGATCCGGGCGGGCAACAAATGGAAGACATTGTTTTGCATGTGCTACTGTCAGGTTCCGCTGACCCGGGGGCTCAGCAATTCTGGGCGAGGCCTTACCAAGTGTACTCGAACAGCTACGGACACGCCGGGACTTGGAGAGGACCGGAGGAAGGCGCCGGGATGAGGTGACGTGCGCTGGGAGCGCGGGGAGATCAGACAAAGTGTCCCGGGTTTGGCGCGAGCAAGGGGCGAGCGCCGGACGAGAAGGTTCTACTGGGGGAAGTTCGGGTTAGACGGCGCGATGAGTGGCGTGCCGGTGGCGAACTATCTGGGGAAATCAAGGGGCTGATAGGCGAATAGGCAATTTAGAGTTTGACAGGTGCAGGACCGAGCTCAGAGGAGCGGAGGATGCGGACCAGAGAAGATAAGAGATCGGAATACGAGAAGGGAAGGGAAGGAGAAACTCGAGGCAGAGATGGATGAGCAAAGGAGATGGAATTAAGAGAGTAGATAGAGACAATGAACAGATACGAGACGAGAGAGTAGAGACGAATACGGACTATAGAAATGGAGACGAGTACGAGACGATAGAGTGGAGACGAGTACAAGGCGAAGTTACGAGGCCGGAGCGATACGAGAGGAAAACCGGAGAGTATGGGCAATATCAAGACTACCGTACTTAGTGCTATGGGGGGGCTTATATACTGACTACGCGACGAGGCAGGTCCGGGGTCCCGGTCCTGGGTCTGGGGGCTGCTCCGGGGCTCTGGTGGTGTCCCGGAGCATCTAGGAGGACAAAGGAAAACCGTGGGTGTCAGATGGGAGTGGCGCCATTGCTTTGGGAGTCGCAGTGGCGCCGCACGAGGGAGGATGTGGCATGACGAGAGGACGCAATGAGACATGATGCGGGAGTTGATGCGGGACGAAGCATAATGCGTGGGTTGATGCGCAGGGCGATGCATGATGCGCGGCGTGATGCGTGGCATGAAGCAATCATGCATGATGCGTTGAATGATGCGTGATGCGTCGGATGTTGTGTGGGTCGCCGTGCTGTCGCACCGGGAATCCCCGGGGGTCGTCGGTAGTGTCTGTGGGGTGCCCAGGGGAAACGTCAGGGTCGACCGGGGTATGACGTGATGACCGTGTTGGGTGTTCGTGGAGTTTGTCCCGAGTCGAGGTCGTGCAAGGGGTGTTTGCCGGGGTGTGTGGTGTGGTCCCGGGCCCAGGGCTCAGGCCCGGGGGTGGGTCGTGACAGCTACGGTCAGTTTGAGTTCTTGGTTATGCAGTTTGGTCTCCACAACACACCGGCGGCATTCCAGTGAATGGTGAACAAGCTTTTCCACGACCTGGTCAATGTCTACATGGTCCTCTACCTCAACAACATTATCATCTTCTCCAAGGATCTGTCGCAGCATGAGGCCCATATGCAAGAAGTCTTGCGGCGCTTGCATGAAGCTGACCTGTTTTTGAAGCCGGAGAAGTGCCGATTCAGGACAATGGAGGTTGATTACCTTGGCTTCAAGATCACTCCAGGATGTGTGGGCATGGACCCTATCAAGGTCAGTAGTGTTACGGAGTGGAACCTCCACCATGTCAACCAATTCCTGGGCTTTTGCAACTTTTACCAGTGTTTTATCAAGGACTACACAGCAATTGTGCGGCTGCTGGAGCGTTTGAAGACAAAGGATTGTGCATGGAGATGGGGCAAGGAGGAGCAGCAGGCATTTGAGGTGTTGAAGGGTGCATTTGGGCACATGCCAGTGCTGGTGATGCCAAACACAGAGGCGGCATTTTGTGTTGAGACAGATGCACCGGACTTTGCAGTGGGGGTGTTATTGCAGAAGGTGGAGGATGGAGACTGGTGACCAATGGTGTTCTTTTCCAAGGCATTGCAACCCGCAGAGCAAAATTACAACATTCATGACAAGGAGCTGCTTTTGGTGGTCCAAGCATTTGAGGTCTGGTGGCTGTATTTAGAGGGCAACCTGTACCCAGTGGAAGTGTATTTGGATCATTGCAACCTCAAGTATTTCATGTTGGCTTGTGATCTCAATAGGAGGCAGGCATGTTGGAGTATCTTTCTCAACCACTTCATCTTTGTCATTCACCATAGGCCAGGTCAACTGAGTGCAGGTCCAGATGGTTTGTTCTAATGTCTCAACCACAAAATTCTGGTGGAGGCACATGATAACTCGGAGCAGCGGGTGTTGATGGAGGATAGAGTGGGGAGGAGGCATGCATGGTGGGTGGTAGTGGTGTTAGAAAGCTGTGGTGATTCAGAGGTGGTGTGGCGGGTGGCGGTGGTGCAGGCAATTCTGGCAGACATGAGCATTCTGGAGAAGATTCAGGAAGCATTTCGGGTGGACACGTGGTTGCAAGCACTGTGGCATGTGGATGGGGGCATTGGCATTGGTGAAGTCATGGTTCAAAGATTTCATGGTAGATGGGGGGCTGGTGCGCTTTTGCAGCTTGGTGTATGTGCTGGACAACAACAAAGTGAAGAGACTGGTGTTGCAGTTGTACCATGACTCGATTCTGGTGGGCCACCCAGGGCAGACAAACATGCTGGTGCTCATTTTGCAAAACTACTACTGGCCTTGGATGGCGGATTACATCAAGTGTTACGTGGAGGGGTGTGAGACGTGTTAACGCATCAAGCCTTGATGTCAGAAGCCGTACGGCCCGTTACAACCGCTTGAAGTTCTGGATGGCCCTTGGCAGCACGTCTCTATGGATTATGGTGGTCCCCTACTGACATTGCATGGCTACAATGCCATCCAGGTGGTCTGCAACAAGTCCACAAAGCATGTGCACTTCTTGGGGGCACACTCAACTGACAACACAGTGGCAATGTGCAATACATTCATGGAGTGGGTGTGGTGTTTGCATGGTATGCCAAAGAAGCTGGTCTCAGACAGAGGTCCTCAATTTGTTGCACATTATGTCAAGCAGATGTGGGAGAGGTTGGGTATCAAGCAGGCGTTGTTGACAGCGCATCATCTGCAAACCAATGGTCAGACAGAGCGTACAAACCAGGAACTCAAGGTAGACCTGTGTGCCTTTGTGGATTACTATCAAGACAACTGGATGGACTGACTGGCATTTGCCAAGTTTGCCTACAACAATTGAGTCAATTCCGCTATTGGGATGGCGCCATTCTATGCCGAGTATGCTTATAATCCTACCTTTTTCATCAACCCAGTGAATTTGCAGTCTGTACCTAAGGCCAACGAATGCCTCAATCGCATCTGCAAAGTACAGAGCAAACTCAAGGGCCTGCTTGAACTCACAGCAGAATGCATGAAGTGCTTCTACAATGCCTGGGTGAACAAGGCCCCAGACTACACAGTGGGGGATCATGTGTACCTCAAGCATGTGGACTTATGTTCGGATTGGCCAAGTTCAAAGCTTGACTTCAAGTGTTTTGGTCCTTTCCAGATCTTACAAAAGATTTTGGCGACAGCATATAGGCTGAACTTACCAGATGGCTGGTCTATGCACAATGTTTTCCATGTCTCATGTCTAGTTCCAGCGCAACCCAACACAATCGCCGGGCACTGGCAGAAACCACCCCCACCTGTGTAGATGGAGACAGGAGAGGAGGTAGAGATTGAGTGCATTTTGTAGGAGCGGTGGACGTGGGGTGGGGTGATGGAGTTTCTAGTGTGGTGGAAGGGGTATGATGAGAGTGAGGACAAGTGGCTGAAGGAGTACAATATGCCATATACCATTGAGGCAATTTAGAAGTTTCAGGAAAACAAAAAGACATGTGGAAAGCAACACCGACATAGGGGAGCCTAAGAGTTCACATGTTCTTTGGTCCTTCTTTTTTTTTCTTATCTTTCTCTCTTTACTTGCTTCCTTTCTTTTACTACCCATTGCGGGCTTGGACCTTACAAGTGGGGGGCGGGTGTCACAATATGCACGTGACCACTGAGCCACAGTAGTTGGTAATACTTGTAGATATGTTTTCCTTAGTTCTATTTGTTTCATTAAACAGGTATGTTTAACACTACTACTAGATTATCATAATAAATCTCGTTAAACAGTCTTGTTGTGGCGCTGCATTGCAAATTGCAAACAACAGCCTTACAAATGGAGCCCCGTTCTGGGTAATGGACACCAGCGGTCCAGTATACGCAGTTATATTGGGCAAGCAATTGCCAATATACAGTGGCTAAAAAAACTGTCCCAATGTTTCATACTTTTTGAAAGATGACATTAGCATAAAAGATTGCAAGTACCTAAAATTCTGATTAAATCAGGTAAGATACTATGGCATTGTGGCTACAGATCAGACCTGTGTTTATGTAATTTGGATCAAAACTGATGGAGTAATGGCTAGTTGAAAATATTCACTCATTGGGACAGTTTTTTGAGCATCTCTAATTTTAGTCTCTAATACTTTGTATGTCCTCCATTTGCCTTGATAACTGCTTGAATTCTTCTAGGCATGCTTTCTATCAGTCTTTGGCATACCTCTGGTATTTGATCCCACTCCTTTGCAACCCTCTTCCACAATTCATGCACACCATGAGGTGTTTCATAAAGCTGCTCTTTGAGGTACTTCCAGAGGTGTTCAATAGGATTGAGATCAGGGGACTGGGCTGGCCAGCAGAGAACATCAAAGTTGTTGTCCTCAAACCACTTTTCAGCCCTCTTGGAGGTGTGTTTGGGGTCATTGTCCTGTTGAAAGTAGTGGGCACCCACCTCCATCCCCAATTTCTCAAAGCTCTCCTTTGCTCCATCATCCAAAATTTCACAGTACTGCTCAGTATTCATGATCCCCACCACCTCCACCAGCTTTCCTACTCCATTCCAACCCATACAGCTCCATACCATGAGATTATTCCCTCCTCCATGCTTCACAGTAGGTGTAGTTGTTCAGTCTGAATATTTTAAAATGGCCACTACTCTATCAGTTTTGATCCAAATTATATAATCCCAGGTTTAATCTGTAGCCACAATGTCATAGTATATTACCTGATTTAATCAGATTTTAGGTACTTCCAATCTTTCATGCTAATGTCATCTTTCAAAAAGTATGAAACATTGAGACAGTTTTTTGAGTCACTGTAGTTTACCAGTGGAACATGCCATTCACATATATGATCTATCTTGTCCTGGCCAGAGTGGATACCCTAACTATTGATCTTGTGTCTGAGGCAGTCTACTGTCTCGGCATATAGCTTGCATTTCTTCCACTTGAAGTACAACAGATTTGACTTCAACCTCTTGAAGATAACACAAAGATGCTCTTCATGCTCTTCTATTGAGTCCAAATAGATGAATATGTCATCCAGGTATATATGGACAAACCTCCCAATCCCATCCCAAAAGATAGAGGTCATCAACCTCTGAAACATTGCCGGAGCATTGCAGTCTCCTATCTGCATGATATTACTGATGTATGTTCCTGTTATTGACAAGAACAGTCTTTGGAATGTTGGACAAGCAAATTCTCACTTGTTTGTATGCATCTGTCAGGTCAATTTTTGACCTGAACTTTGCTTTTGCCACATCCTCCTAAATCACTTCCTGATCTGGAAGTGGCATAATGTTCTTTACTATATTATTGTTGCGTTGGCATGCATCCAATGCAGTCCTTTGGGATGCACAGTAACAGAGCCACTTGGAAGGCTAGTCTTGCCTCCCAGCACTGAGCTCTCAAGTACCAGTTGGTCTTGTCCTGGAGCTGCTGTTGCAGTGCCATTGGGTATTGTGGCAAATGGTACTTGTAGACCTTATTGTTGTCAATAAGGTTTATCTCATGGTTGACTTCACACCAAGGAGGTAATTCCTCTTTGGTTCAATTCAGGATGTCCACAAATTCCTGCTGCCACTGCAGCCACAGAGTTGGAATGTCTTTCTCTGTAAAACTGACAGTTTTACTTTTTTCTTTCTGGTCCACATTCTTGCATGAATGTCCAGCTACCTTGGCTTGTGCCACTAGACAATCGTACTTCTCTCTGAGGACAGTAATCCTTAGGTCACTCTTGTCTGGTGTAGGGGGGTAGGAGCAAAGCTCAACTGTATGTTCGCAATGAGCGAGGTAGGAGAGTTGGATAACTTGGCGTTCAAGCCAATCCAAGTTTCGCCTTTATAGGCTCATCAGATCCTTACAATCTCCTTGGTTTATCCATTTCTATTGTTTTTTTGTTCATTTTGGAACAATTGAGACAATAGCCCATATGGATTCCGGTTTTAATGTTAGTGTGGCGCATGACTTTGTTGTTTTTTAACAAAGTGTAAAACAATAATACTTATTATTCTTTTTGCCACAAAAAACTTACTTGTTCTTGCTTATGATTTGCCATTCAGAGCAGAAGAACAAGGCCATTCGTGAAACAATAGTAATGGCACACCTTTGTTCTATATGTAGCAATGGTTGAACCATTGTGCCTCCTTTTGAAGATCGGATTTTTACCGACTAGCGTTCTTGAGTCCTAGGACTTATTACTAGCTAGGGATTTTTTTAGGCTTGTATAGAATGGTGTAAGCTAAACCGTACATCTTATATAATAAGATAGTTACATACGTTTAGACTGCTTAGATAGGTTATAACTAAGTCAGTGACATTTGGTTAGTATGTCTGCATTACAGCACTAAACATATTTACTTACCGTGTGGGATACAGTATGAACTAGTGTATTATCTGGATATCATTATCACTGTAGACCCGCTATCGGGAACTTTTAGGTTCAAGAGGCAGGTGGGCCTTCCTGATCCATTTTATATCATAAGAGATCCCACCGTTATTTCATTGGGGTAGTGTGAACGGACAGGGAGTACTTATGACTTCCACAGACTCATGTGTATCGTACTTCTCCTTGCATTTCTGCGTTGAAAAGTTGGTAGTAGGGCGTGTTTTAGTACAATTAGGACTTAGCCATAACCTTTGCCACCAGAACAAGTTCTAGTGGTGGTTTGGTACGTAAAACGCTCCTCCAGCAATGTCAAGCTCTTAGTCCTCGGCACTGCGGCTCTGTCGTCACACCCACACACCTCCAGTTAGTGGTGAGGAGTTTGTTGTGATAATGCACGGGGGTTGGCAGGTCAAAATCCTGCTTCCTAGCCAGGCAGGAACCTGGGGCCCCACAGCCAGATGCATTTTGGCATAAGACCATAGTATATGACTGCCCACACAGCAAGCTATGCATATGGATCATATATGTCTGTTGTATCCAAATGTCCTGCAGTCCACATGTCAGTGATTTCCAGAGAGAGTTCTTGGTCCGAGTCAGACCAGTCAATCCAGTTGTCGCAACGGGTAGGAACACAATATAAGTCATAAACCTGAAGTGCTTCAGGCTCCTTATCAAAGTCTGACGGAGTAGGCTGAGACTGCTCGATACGTTCAAAAACGGCTTTTTTCCACATCCTGGTGAGATCAAACATATTGTGTGTGCGTTTATGTGATAGGATCCACCTGGCATTCCAGACTTCTGGTACTTCTCTAACGTCAGGCAAGAGAACAGGTTCGCTGCTCCCTTGGACATGGGGAATCTGTATCCACCTAAGCTTTCCAGTGGAGTGAGCTTCGGCTAACACCTCTTCTCCATCTCCAGCGATAGCGCCGGGACCCCGAAGTTGAGTGAATACACCACCATAACGTGTGCTTATGGCCAACCAGTCGTTACCTGGTTGGAGATTGGTAATTTCGGCGGCTTCTAACCATGCCGCCCAGAAGTTCTGAACCGTTTTTCCTAGTTCATGTACATTAAAAAATTCCCATACTTGATTAAACTCAGACTTTATCACAAGGACGCCATCCGGCGCCGGTTCTCTGACATTGAACCGTTGAGTCCATCGCTTGTTGAGCTCTGAGTGAGCCCATGATCTAATCAAGCTTTCCGGATAGCCACACTTGCAGTATAATCCGGTTAAGATATTCACTGCTTCTACATACGTCAACCTTTTCAACAACAGAGTAGCCATCCATGACATCTCACCCACAAAAGTTCCTTTCTTAACATCAAGGGAGTGGGCGCTGTGCCAGGGAATTCTTTCTTGATAGTTCTTTGCCTTTTTGTATGGAGCATGAGCAAGCTTACCAGCCTCATCTTTATAGATGACCATATCTAGAAACGGCTGAAAGAGAGCCAAGGCAGACCATTCAATCTTACATCCATCAAAGTATATTTTATTTACTGCTGCCAGTGCTTCCACCTCACTAGAAGCATAGACTATTGCAAGGCAGTCATCGATGTATCGGCCATAAAATGGAATTTGACCGGTTTTGAGGATTTGACACTTCCTTTCAAAGTACAATCCATACAGGTTAGCCAAATCTGGACTGTCAGCAACTCCCATCGCTAAGCCCCGAGCTTGTTGGTATAGTTGATTTTCAAAACATAAGATTAAATTGCTGTTACCCAGTTTTAGGCATCAGCGGAATATGGAGATTTCACGTTGTCTCCAATCAAAGAACGCCTTCTCATCCATTTCCTCTGGTCTCACCATTTCATACAGGTGTGCGAAATACATTTGCTTAACTACTGCATAGCATGCCTGTAGGTGGATATTGGGATAAAATGCTACAACATCTCCTGTACAGATGAAGAACTTATGACCAGGTTTTAACTGCAATTTACTCAATTTTATCGCTAAATCTTTGGTTCTATGAATGATTTGTGGCGCCGTCATAATGATCGGTTTGAGTTTTTTACTCACATATTTTGCACAGGGATTCTGCAAGGCTGAGTGACAAGGAACTATCGGTCTAAACTTGACTGGTTCCTTGTGGATTTTTGGAATACCATAGAATTCCAGAATCTTGAAGTCTTCAAAAGGTATTTCCTTTCCTTTTGGTTTAGTTGGTACCAAGTGTTGCAGAAATGTTCCGAGTTGTGGATCATGAATGTAAACTTCTTGTCCTAACTCAACTATGTGAGCAGCCGTAATTCTCAAAATCTCGATAGCCTTTAGCGGATGTAAAGGTATATAATCTTTTCTGTTGAGCAATACTGATTTTGATTGTGCTATAATCCAGGCTCGCGATGATATGCAAGTACCTAGGTTTTTGTCCGTATTAGTGACAATATAGTCATTTTCTAACATAAACTGTTTGAGTCGATATACCTGGGGTGACAGCGAGCTAAGTCTGTCCCGGAGTAGAATATCGGGCATCTGTAGTAGATGGCGAGTAAGACATTGCTCTTCCAATTTCAGACCGAACTCAAGATAATCAGGTAATTTTGGGGCCCGACTTTGCTCATGTGGGACCTCATAATCTGGATCATAGTTGGACTTTTCAGTGTTAGTGAAAGCGAATGTGATCTTCCAGCGAATTCTATCATGGAAGTCTTTCCAGGCAGATTTTATCAAGTCCTTATTGCACCTGGTTCGGAACATGAAGTTCATGCTGACGCTTAACTGATTGTGAAATTCCTCAGGCAGATTGACCCCCGGAGATGTATGAATAAATGATTTAAATCTAGCTGCAGATAAGATATCTATTGGTACTAAGTTAAGTATATATCTAATAGCTTCTGGGTAGGATATGGTTAGTATCCAATCAGGGTACAAACAGTGGTCTGCATACCTTGGATGCGGGCTAGTTGATGTAGTAACTAGGCCCTGTTCTTCCTTTTTGATGCCTTGGTTGAAGAAGACTTGGTTTTCTTCTTTCTTCCTGCGACTGCCTTGCCCGCTCGTTGAGCTTTGGCGCGTGCTGCCTTTGCAGGCAGAGGTACGTATGGACGTGCACTTCATTTCACAGCTTTCCTTAGGTCACTCTTGTCTGGTGTATACAACACAGGCGTAGGACACTTGCTTCTTCACAAAGTCACTAAGAGTCTGTCGAAGAACACCTTGCTTGGCAGCAAGATTTTGTTGTCATTCACCTGCCAATACAATTCTTTCTTCAAACTCCAGCATGGTCCATTCCATGCATACATCAAAGCTACCAGTTCATTCTACTCCACAGGCATTTGTGAATTGAATGCCCACTAAAACATGGGATGAGGTACAGGTAGATCCCAGATTGATCTATTTGTCATTCATGCTGGTACAAAGAAAAACATAGTACACGTCTAAAAATGCTGATAATTGTAAGCAAAACATGTTCAAATAGCTGAAACCCATGAGCTAGATGTACTATAATAATTTGCACCTCCTAACAATTCTAAAACTGGTCTAAACATGGTGCACAGACAGTCAAAATATAGGCATACCTTTGAGTAGTAATGAAATAACAATAGCTGAGGCCTCTATCAATGAATCATTGATAATCCAGAGTTAGATCTTGATGGGAATGATACTTGAGATGTGGCAGTGTCAAAGAAGCTGATTTGATCATAGAAAGATCCACAATCAGAAAGAGCTGAAAATAGCACCCAGCACTTGGCAGCCATCAAATAATGATATCATGGAGAGATCCAGTCAGATCATCAAAGATCCTGGCATCAGCAGATGACAAATTGTTCCAATCATGGAATGATCCAGACAAGATTATCAAATTGATTGATAAGATTAATCAGATCAAATCAAGTCTAAATCAAGGACTGATAGGATCAAACCATCAAACCTTCATGACTTTCCCTTCCCAGAGCCTACAGACTCCTTTAAACATGCTATCCTGCCCTCTTTGACACCCCAGGCTCTAGAACTGCACAGACATGACAGAAATGCCCCCCACAGGTCTTGGATGCTGGAACAGGGGAGGCTGGAACATGCTTGAAACAAGCTGCCAGAGCAAAAACTTTGATTCAATACATTTAATTGAATTATGCACATGGATGGCTGAAACTTTAGCCAATATCCAGACCATCAGAGGCCAATGGACATGCAGAATGTGCTGGTCCATGTGCATTTGAAAGGACTATAAATAGGGGAAGAAAAGGAGGACCCAGCCAAGAAAATACCTATGCAGCTTGGGGTCCCCAAGGAGTGGACTACTTAGGCTAACCAGTTATAGTACTTCAGACCAGCTTTAATAGAGCTTATTGCCTACATTTGTGTGAATTTAAGTTTGCTCAAACCAAGCATAACTTTGTTAATCTATTGAATAAACCATTTGTGTGGCTTGGGGTTCCCAGGGAGTGGACTGATTAGGCCTATCATTTAGTTTACTTCACTAGGGTCACTTTTGCTATCTTTTCAGAGACCTTTTATTGTGTGAACTGTTTTAATTCATTATAATAATAAATAAAACTATCAAAACCATTACAACTTTATTACAAGTGTGTGTTTCTGTGTTGTAGCCCCATGAAAATTGTGAAAGTAAAGTTTAGTTGTTTACACTAATTTGAGTCCCTCTGATTAGTTCAACAAACCCTACATTTTGCATCAATATGCTTGTTGCTCAAGGGCCTCTGAAAATGCTCTCTACACTTGGAATCAACATTTACATTAATCACATGCAGAGAAAATAATTTTCAAATAATAGAATGTATATATATTAAATGAGAATACACTTTATATGTCAGTGGCTGAATAAATATAACTCAAGACGAGAATGCTAGTCCAATGGACAAAAAAGTTAGCCAAAATGCAAGAAAAATCAAGGATAGCATTGGTTATTTACCAGCATATTGCAACAAAAATCAATGACAAAATACAATGTCCAGTAAAGCAACACAACACAAACCAGTCACATGGCAACAAAAATCAAGGACAAAAAGTTTAAATGTCTGATAAAGCATTGACCAGAAATGACCAGAAATAAAGCAAAGCAATTGGCAACCACAACAGGCTGAACTGGTCACATGGCAACAAAAATTGAGGACAAAAAGTTAAACAACTAGTAAAGCATCAACCAGCAAAACACAAAAGCTGAACTGATCACATGGCAACAAAAATTGAGGACAAAAAGTTTAAACGTCCAGTAATCAATCAACAATAAAGCATCACAAAACCCAAACTGGTCACATAGCAACAGAAATTGAGGACAAAAATTACTGCAACGTCGGGTAATAAAACCTTGGCTACTTTGTAGACCTCGGAACAATAAGTGCCTTGCATATAAAAAGCAGCAGAAAACAACAGAAACCGCATTCAGCAGCTTTCAAGTCTCAGGAGCTCTCAACAGAAAATTACTCGTTTGCTCTCAACTACACTTACCATGGATGCTTTCACAACTCTTTCTGCTCTTTTCGCCTCAAAACAGGTTGAGGACGTTAACACGTCGCTACCTCCTGCGGACAAGGAAGCACCAGGAAGCACAAATCAGGTGTCCTACTGCGTCATCGCATAGGCTGTTGCATTCATCATCTCTCACACAGAAAGTTGGGCTGTCTCTACATCGCATATTTACTGAGCTGACTTTCCTTCCCACTTGTGACATGTTACAGTCTTTTGTTGCAGTAGGCCAGAAAAATTGGTCAAGGTTTATCACCCAAAGTTGTTATATTATAGTAGTAAAGAACATAGCTGAGTATTTAAATATATGCATATGTTATCTCCATGCCAGAGAAATCAAGAAAAAAGGAGCTTTTGCAAGCACAAAGGACATGTGTCCACAAAATGTATTGAGACTCAGTAGGAAATCAGAATGGACTTGCATTATGACACAATCATGGTGGATGGGAGTCAGAGGGCTTAACCGCTGCCCTGATCCACCTTGGGCTCTTAAGCATGGACACGTCTGACTACCCAATCGTAGGTTTTTGAGGGGGAGTAATATGACTGGGCCTTTTACGCTGGATACCGACAGTACTGTGACCCTGAACAAGTGGGTATGGCATGACAAGTTACGTCTAGCCTGCCCCATTCGAGGCCTGCTATGAAGACAAGCAATTCAGTGGCATGTGATCCTCCAATCCCCGCTGGTCGGTCCGCAAGGTTCTAAGAAACAAGCACCCAGGTTGCATGGACCCGCACCGGTAAACAAACAACTATTGGTTAACTTGCCAGGTTCCCTAATTCAACATGGACAAGAACAATAGTGTCTGGAGTTTGTTGTCGTTCTTTCTTTTGTTAATGCAACGTGATACCAATCACAAGACAGCGGCATTCTGCTCGAACATATGTTCTTTTTGTCTTCTGAGAGAGGTCACTATTCCTTATGTATGATGGATGCAATTTTTACAAAAGAGCTTATCATCAATGTCATAATGTACTTTTGTCTTTGCACCAGAAATTGTATACAATAAGCATCTCGCATGTAAGAAAGGCTGAGAAATCCGCATTCTAGCAGTGCCTACCACTGAAGCACCTCTCACCAGCTCCCAGCAGATCCCAGAATCTAAGCTTATCATGGACGCTTTCACAGCTCTATCTGCCATTTTCGCCTCGGGACACGTTGAGGATGTTAACACGTTGGTGCCTCTTGTGGACGAGGAAGCATCAAACACCAACAATCAGCAGATCTTCTGCATAATTGCATAGGCTTGCGCCCTTGCCTCTCCAACAGCAAAGTTGCATCTAACGTAAGTCAGCACCTCCTACAGAGCTTCAACCATCAGTTAACTGGTCTTTTTCTTTAGTATTATAACCATATCTTCAACTTCCATTGCATCTTGAAAACCCCATCCCTCCCCTTGTTCACCACACTCATTGGACATTATTCACCCAACAACGATTCCTACTGGCGCGCACAGCTCAGCGCCTACGTTGATGCTCTATAATCATTGTTTTGATGTTCATTGCAGCACCGTCTTGACTTTGTAATTGAGGCTCATCACCAACAGACGACCTGAATACCATCACATATACTTATTACTTCTGTGATTTCTTTGTCTTTGTATTAGCTTGTACTGCCTTGATAATGGGTACCATCTAATTTGGGACACTCAGTCTAGCAAATTTTGCAATTACAGGATGAATCAATGCCTCTGATGTTTGTTAGAAAAAAATATTTGCCTCTGTGACGATCGTCAACTACGGAGATTGTTCAGTACTAAAAGAGGAAATACAATCCGCGTTCCGCATTGCCTTGTTTTCTTACTCAGACTAACCGGCGGCTGCATAGTCTTGATTATCAGCTTCGCATCACGTACCGACCTCTCACCAAACCCCAAAATCTCCTAATTTGGTAATACGCCATCTAGGAGAATTGCCCTGATAATGCTGAGATAAGATAAGATCTGAAGACAAGCGATTGTACTGATCAAATTTTTTATTTCAATTGTTCTGAGTCAATCGAGGCTATAGCTATTTCCTCTAAAAATTGGGATGCCAGCCTCACATAGTCCTCCCAAAATTTATTATGGTCATCCAACTGACCATTCCAGCTTCTTCAACCAATTCTCAACCCACTTTGCTTGACGTACGTCACATATTCTACATCTACTAATTGGATTCACATATGTACTTATGGCCACCCAGGTGTCCAAGCTCATTATTAACCTGGCAACAGCTGCCGGTTCATTTTCTCCTGCTAGCCCTTGTTGCACTGCTTGCATGCATGTTGCTGAACAGCCATTTTGCCCAGCACAAGTGAATCTATGCAGGCCATTTCTGGCTCAGCATAGGAGCTGGCATCTGAGGGAGGCAAAGGTAAGCTCTCTTGGATGGTATCATCACTACATGGGTCCATTGCCCACACTCCCCATGGAAACACTGTAGGGGGTCCCTCTATAAGTGCTGCTGGTAGGAACAGGAGGGTACCCCATGGTGCACCCCTCAGTGCATTTGCATCAAAAGTGATGAGCTGGACTTGCCAGTCATTCTTTTTCTTACTCCTGTGGTCATGCTGAGGCACCATAGGCCTCACCTCTTTGTGGAGGAGTCCTCTTCTGACTGATCCCTGCTCTCCAGAGTATGTGGTAGATACCATGGAATCAGGTTGCAATGATGCAACCTTGGATGTGCCTGAGGCTAGGCACTCAAGCAGTCAAAGGCTGGCTGGGGCACTGACATCATCATAGAGCACAATGTCTTGCTCTAGGCTAGACTCCCAGTCAGAAGTGGGAACACTCAACGTTGTCAAGCAGGAGAGCATGTCTGCCACTCCATGCCAATGTGCATTCTTACTAGAGTTGGTATCCTGACTCAGTGAAGAAGCTTGCCACTTATGCACAGTAGAAATAGCAAGAAGATTTGTAGTGCGCTGTGCACATGCATGCTCTAAGTCATTGATTATTTGATTAATGAGAATGACTGCCTCTGCATTGCAGAGAAATGATGTGTTGGCGGGTACATTGTACCTGTTATTCTCTAGATGCTGCAATAAGTTGGCCAGGATCACATCCTGGCCATGGGTGGGCTCAATTGCCCTCCTTTTTCCTTTGTCTCTACATGCAAGTGACTCACTCCATTTCATTCTGTCATTGTCCAACAGCAGCATCTCCAGCTGCTGTCTCAGCAAGAGGCACGTGAACCTCTCTGATGGTGCTGCTGCTGACTCACTCAGTTATTGCTGCTCAGCAGCAGCACTCTTGGGCATGGTCCCTGCCTCATCCTGTGCTGGCGCCACCAGCGGTAGGGGGGCATTCTCAGCCTCTAGAGTTGGCACTGCCAATGCAGCTGGTTGCTAGAGCATCATGCCTCAGGCTCCCATCCATGTTGGGTAGTAAAGCATCATCTCCTGTGGTGCCATGGATGGGTACACCATTGGGGCTGCATAAGAAAGCAGGGGTGGAGGCTCCATTATTCCATGAACCATCTCTGGGATTTGCCCCCAGGCCTGGGCCAGTATTCCATGCACCATCTCTGGGTGTTGCACCCAGTTTGATGCCTCTTGAGAGCCAAATTGGCCCCTATACTGTATCATCTGAGGCTGGCCCTCAGGTCCTACTACTTGTTGAGGTGGGAATCCACCTCCTAGTGACTGCTGCATTGGATACCTGATTCTCACTGCTTGTAGGAGGTATCTGCCTGCTGCTGCCTGATACTGTGGATATCCTGCTGCCATATATAGTTGTCCCATTGAGGGGCCTTTTGATACCGATTTTGTGGAGTTGCTCCCAGCCCCTCCCTTCTGTTGTTGGTATGCCCAACAACACTTAAGAGTAGGTGTATTGCTGCTGCTGCTTAGTCTGGTCCATGAGTATACTGTCCATTGTAGTGAAAAAAAGTTCAAGATGCAAATTTTAGCCACAGCTGACCAACTTAGAACAGCCACAATCAAGATTCTGATCAATCAGGCACTCAGGTGCCTACCCAACTGACTTGGGCGTTTAGCCCCGTTGAGCTCTAAGTAGCAGTCAAGCATTGCCAGCTTGTCACAGTAGGCATATGGTTCCCATATTGTATTCCCTAGAAACCACCGCACCTTGAACTTGAGCATATTCTGCTCACTCCATTGGTAACCAATAATACCCTCAATGAACTATTCATTGTTGTCTCTGGCCCCAAAATCATAGGGTCCTGGCATTGCCCTATTTGGGAATAACGTGTCATCTGACACCATATATGGTCACAGCAGCAACACATGAAACTTAGGAACAATACATTGTTCCTGCAAGGCCATAGACAACTCCAACATGTAGTTGGATGTGCATGGCTCCGTGCTCAGCACACAATATGGGCCCACCTATTTCAGGCAGAGCCTCCTTGCTTGCCCTCTCAGCAGCCTCAAGTTCCACATTGATAAATAGACCAATGCTCCAACAGTTATTGACAGGTCATCCTGTTGGCATGCATTCAATGCTCTTCACCTGAAACACATGTGCCTCAATAATTGTGTTGTGAGCTCTGGCAATGTTCTCCAGAGCTTGCCTGGTGAAGGTCTTGACTCCCTTGTGCATCACTACATTTATGCAAATTTTGCACATCATGGAGGGCATATACCCTCCATTTAGTTCAAACAGGGCATACTCCATTGTCTTTGATATGCTCATGTTAATAGCAAACTTGGTGAGCAGACACTACTCCACCCAGTCCTGCTGGTCTAGGCATACAACTGCCCTTAGTATCTGACCAATACTGTGGTTAGTCTGCTCAGTCTGGCCATCCATCTGGGGATGGAATGATGTCAACATTAGGAGCCGTGCTCCTAGTAATTTGTGGAGACCTCTCCACTATTGGGAAGTGAATTTTGAGTCCTGATCACTGACAATCAAAGCTGGCAGCCCATGTAGCCACACAATCTCACAGAAATATATCCACAACAGCTCTTTTGCTGTCATTGTCATACACACCAGTATCAGGTGCACTATGCTGGTCATCCAGCATATAACGACCCACAAATAGTCAAACCCTTTGGATTCGGGAAAGGGACCAACAAAGTCCATTCCAATTGAATTCCAGGGTTTAATTGGAACTGGCACCTGGTATAGCTTACCAGCTGGTAGTAGATTGGGCAATTTTGCCCTCTGACACACCTCACATGTTGCACAGAACTTAGCAATGTCTTGGCCCATACATGGCCACCAGTACCATTTTCACACATAGCCCAAGATTTGAGCAATCCCAAAGTGGCCCACCACAGCATGTGCCTAGTCTAGTATGCAAATTATCAACTCATGGTGTAAGGGCAACCTCTGGAGGCTATAGCTCAGTCACACAGCTGGCAGAGGGAAATCCAAAGTATATAGAGGTAATACAACCATAACTACTCACCTGGCAGAGGGAAATCCAAAGAGAACAAGTCTAGGGATTCCCTATGCCAGGAGTGACGCTTCCAAGGCTCCAGAAGCATGGGAAGTAACTGTATAGCATGACAAAAGCCACAACAAAATTTATAATCTAAAAAAGGAAAATCTCTGAAAATAATCAAAAACTCAGAAATTGCCATTGCCAGAGGTCATGCACATGTCTCATGTGACTTGCTTAGTGATTTGGAGGCTAGCCTTGAGATGACTAAGCCTCTGGAAGCGTTGGCTACACTTGTTTAAATGATAACTAAAGAACCAGAGCACCTCAAGGGCTGAGAATAGTACTAATAGATAGTGTTGAAAGAATAGAAGCAGTAAAGTAAAAGAGTGACAGCAGAAATAAGGAAATAAATAGAGGAAGAATGAAGGAATAAGGAGTGAAAGAAGGGAGAAATGAGGAGTCCCCTGACACTGTCATATTGTACTATCTCTAATAAACTTCGGATTTCCCTCTGCCAGTTGTGTGACTTAGCTGCAACCTCCGGAGGTTGCCCTTACAATATGCATCTGTAATCTTCTTCACATGCTGCCATTCTGCCTCAACTGCTTCAAGATCCACCAAATCTGCTTTACCATGTCATCAATACTCTTTGATCTTATATGCACAACAAAAGGATGCAATCCAGCCATTACCTGTGAGACATTTCTCTATTGGAACATGAAACTCCCTTTCAAAAAACTGCTGTTTCTTCTTTAGCATGGGACCATTGACAGTCTCACACTTTTCCTCCATGTGCTTGACTCAAAGGAACAATGCATGTTCAACATCTGGTCTTGTAACAACACGTGGATGCTTTGAAGGCAGTGTGTTTGGATTATCATTGATCCATGCTTCTATCTCCTCATGATCCCAGAGTTTCCTAGAGAGAGCTGATTGAGAAAAGAACCATAGACCATAGTGCACTATCCACTTTAGAAGCAAAGTGGTCACAAATGCTTTCCTGGGACATTGTAGGATTTTGATTAATGAAAGCTGTCAGGGGACTGGTCTCTGGACCATGTCCAACTCTATTCCAAGCTTAGTCCAACAATACGCCTATTCTTAGCAGATCTGACCATGCCACTCGGCCCACCCTTTCCCCTTCCATCCCTTAGTAGTCAGCCTTGATGAGTCATATGCATGGACCTTACTCAGCATCAATTATTGTTAGTCATACTCCATTACATATTGGGGCCCACTTAGTAAACAGTATTAGTCTTAGCACAGCCAGTATATATAGGCAGCCTGTGGAATAGAATATCCCCAGGCTGAACAATAGTAGTGTTTTTCTGGCCTACACACCAAACCTACTGTAAGCTCTCTAGCAACGTCCGACCATCCAACCGCTCAGTTAGCCTTGCCAGTCCCTTGCTTGACTCTTGCTTGCCTCTATGCCTGCTTGACTCCTGCTTGTCACCAGTGCTCACTGGCTCTGTGGAAGGAGTTCTGCAGACATTAAGTGTTTCCCTTACAAAAGCAAAGACAGTTAACCAGTCATATAAAGTGAGATTATCATGAGTCATTTTCTTAGCAGGCTTTGCAGATGTCTTTGGTGCATTTTTCTTTGATGGTCCTCTTGGTTTACGAGCATAAGGCATAGGCTTTTTGCAAGGTTTATGGTGAGGTGGGGATTGAGGCATACTGAGATGCAGTCAAACAATTAAAATTTACCCTTAATTTTCCTGGCTGGTTCTTTTGTTTGTGTGAAAATTACACTAGTAACACTGAAAACAGGTCAAAAACAGCTTCGATAATTTAGCAAATATGCTTAGACCACCCAAAAATAGACCTGCAATAATGCATAACCGAGTTGCAAGGCTATGCATTATGCATTATGCATCAGGAAGCCACTTACAGTGGGCCCCATCATGGTTCTACCCATAATTCCATGCAATATGAGATTTATGCATCATGACATGCATTATGATATATTGTACTGTACTCTCTTTGTTAAATGTTGAATTAAATGTTGTTACAGTCTACTGCCGCTGCACCTCCTCAACCACCAAGAAGAAAGAGAATAAGTTTGAGACATTCATGAGAGGAGTGAGGGCTGGACCAAGCGATATCTCCTCTGCTGATGAACTTACACGATATCTAAACAGTGTTCCGCTGGTTACAGATCCTATGGCGTGGTGGATTGAAAATCGAGTATTCTATCCTAGCCTCTCTCGTATGGCACTGGACTACATGAGTAATCCAGGTAATTATCCATTCTGAAATGATCTAATGTATATTTACAGCCACTTCCGTTGATGTCGAGACTACACAATACTATCCCATCCCTCTTCCTGACCATCCTCAGCAGCTGGGTACCCTCGCAACGCCTTCTGCATGTCCTTTAGAGAAATAATGCCATTTGTGTACCACTCATTGAGGCAGAGAAGTGAGCGAATTGTCTCGGCTTCAAGTCGGTTGCGTGTGTAGTTCAAATGGATAAGGCCTTTGCTGGAAATCCGCTACTCTTGTCCTCTAATCTATGCATTTTTGTCTCCCTTACAACTCTGTAAGGCTATATACCCTTTGGCAGATGCCCGGGGGTGAGGGGTACCCTTGTACCCTT
>QLOM01000460.1:0-34754 GCA_003313785.1 Termitomyces sp. MG148
ACTGGCGTGAGCGCTCCTCGTCCTGTTGCCGTCCCTGGTGTACTGCCTGTCCCTGCCGCCGCCATTGCTCCCTTACCGACCCCACCACCAGCCGATCAATACGTCAAGAAAGAAGATTTGGATACCGCCATTGCTGCCGCAGTCGCTAGCGCCATGACCCGCATCGAAACCATGATCACCACTAGTCTTACCGCCTCTCGTAATCCCGCCCCTGTTAATAACCTTTGCCATTTCTGTGGTGAAGTCGGCCACACTATGACAAGGGGTCGCTGCCCGACGTTGGAAAACTACATTTGCCAAGGACGCATTCACCGGGCGGCTGACGGTAAAGTGGTATTTCCCTCAGGCGCCATCATTCCCAACTATCCAGAACTCAAGTCCTACCAAGAGCGCGTGGATGAATGGCATCATAGAAACCCTGGCAACTTAGCAACTGGCACCCTTACCGGCAACGCTAACCCCGATGCGGAACAAGCTATGCAGCAACAGATAGTACTTGAAGTTATGCATTTGGACACTTTTAGCGACTCGGGCAACTTCACTAAGGACGCACGTATTGAAAGCCTAGAAAAGGAATTGGCAATGCTGAAGAACCAGGTCTTTGACGGTGTGGAAATTAAGCAACCTAAACAGCCCCTCAAGGGATACCGCCCTCTAGCGCCTGTCACTGCCGACCCTGATGTCACTTCAGCACCTACTGTTGCACCCGCCGTACCCGCCCAACCGCCTACCAACCCTGCCTCCGTCGCTAAACCCGCTAACCCAGCAACAGACGCTAATAGTGCTCCCTTGCCGCCTCTACACCCTTACGCGGGTTTACCTGCTCGCTATACTGCGCCCGCCCAACGGAACTTTGCCGCCCCTGATAAGCGACCGGAAGGAGGATATAGACCCACTGCGCCCATATATGACATAGAGAAATCCAACCACGTCTTCAGCCGCATCATGAAAACGCCCGTCACCCTGTCGGTAGAGGAACTTTGCAGCATAGCGCCAGATGTAAGAAATCAGGTCAAAACAGCGGTAACCCCCAAGCGCACTCTTCAGGCAACAGTACAAGACGTTAGCGACATTGACGACGCACTACCTGGATTTGCTGTCACTACGGATCCCACGCTTAATGACACCGACTTCGCACAACAACTCGCTAACGCCACCTCTGTGGACCCCGTGGAATCCTATATCAAGTCGCTAGCGCCAGGAGAAGACCCTGCAATCCTCACCGTCGCTCAGGACTCTCAAGCCATACGCTCCATCATGCTCACTGTTGACAGTCGCCAGGAAGTTGAAGCTATAGTGGATAGCGGGTCACAGATCATATCCATGTCAGCCGAAGTCGCCAATAACCTGGGCCTGATCTATGATCCAGGTATTGTTTTAAATATGCAAAGCGCTAACAGCACAGTAGACAGGTCGCTCGGACTCGCCAAGAATGTGCCGTGCACTATTGGCGATCTCACCTTCTACTTGCAAATCCACATCCTACGTTCCCCCGCCTATGACATCTTACTTGGCCGCCCCTTTGACGTGTTAGCGCGCTCCATAGTCAGGACCCTTTCAGACGACGAAACCACCCTCACGATTAGCGACCCCAACTCTGGCGTCCGCCGCACGGTACTGACTTTCCCCAGAGGTCACCAAAAAGAGAAGCTCACCAAGACACCTGCCTTCACTGAACAACACCCGGGCCATTCCAGGTGTTTTCACCCGCCATCGAGGAGGTGATTAGCGACGATCACAGAGATGTAGTGCTTACGCTAGATTATGACCACCAAAGTGGTCGTGTAAATATTGTTCAACTGCCTATCTTGATCCCAAAGTACTTTCTCCCTCTCTTGACACTAGCGCTGATGCGCTTAATCCCAGTACGAACCCCAAAAACATACAACCCCTTCCCGACTCTGCTCTTGCTTACCTGTACCTTACCGCTTCTGACCAGTTTGACCGCTTCACTTCCCCTGATACGTATCTTGAAACACTCCCTAATTCCTTACACCCTGCTATTCTTGGACTTACATGCCCTAGCGACTCTGCTAGGGAATCATCCCCTCCCTTACCTACCGCCTCCACCTTTGCTGTTGCTAACACTAATAAACACAAAGGTGTTCAGGTCAAAAAGAAGTACAAGCCAGTAGCGCTTAAAATCAAGCTTGTCGCCAGCACGGTATCCAAAGACTTCAGAATCGAACGACGTATTCTTGGCGACCCTCTTGCCGACCTCCCAACTTTAACTCCCAATCCACTGCCCTTCCAGCCGACTGGCCGCTTCACCGAGGATCGTCGCAAGCAATTCCTTAGCGACCATGACACTGGTTTTCTCACTTCATCAGAATTGGATGTGCTTACCGACCTTATGTCCAAACAGAACCAAGCCTTCGCCTGGGAGGACTCTGAAAGGGGTAGCTTCCGTACCGACTTCTTCCCGCCGGTCGTCATACTGACTATCCCACACGTACCCTGGACTGAACATAACCGACCTATACCGCCTGGACTTGAAGCCGAGGTTTGCCAGATCATACGCAGCAAGATCAAGGCTGGTGTCTATGAGCCTTCAAATAGTGCTTACCGCTTGCGCTGGTTCTGTGTCCTCAAGAAAAATGGTAACCTCCGTATTGTTCACAGTCTAGAACCGCTAAATAGGGTCACCATATGACACTCTGGCGTCCCTCCCTTTCCCGACCATGTCACTGAATCCTTTGCTGGTAGAATCTGTGGCGCTACCTTAGACCTCTATGTCGGCTACGACGAGCGCCTTATCCACCCTTCCTCACGTGACCTTACCACCTTTCAAACTCCCTTTGGCGCCTTGCGCCTAGTCACCTTATCAATGGGCTGGACAAACTCAGTCCCCATATTCCACGACGACGTCAACTTTATCCTCCAACCCGAAATACCAGAATTCGTACAAAGCTTCATTGATGATGTTGGCGCTAAGGGTCCCAAAGACTGGCGACTCATTGACGGCCTCCCAGCGACTCACTCCGACAACCCTGGCGTTCGCCTAGCGCTATGGGACTTCTTCCAGCTTCTTAATCGCATTCTCCAGCACATGAAGTATTGTGGCGGTACGTTCTCTGGCCACAAGCTTGTCTTATGCGCCCCTCGCTTCAAGATCCTTGGACATGTCTGCACGCCTAGCGGACGCGTTCCCGACGAGTCACGCTTAGCGCTTCTGGAGCGCTGGGGTACCTGCCATGACCTGTCGGAGGTACACGCCTTCTTAGGGACTGTTGGCGTCTTGCGCATTTTCATCAAGAACTTTGCCCACCGCGCTCACCATCTTAACCGACTCACACGCGCTAACGCCCCATTTGAGTTTGGACCGGAACAAGTTGCCGCACAAAAAGACCTTGTCAAAGCGCTACAGGAAGTACAGCCCCTGGTACCTATTGATTATCAGTCGCCAGACCCAGTTATCCTGGCGGTGGACACCTCTTGCATTGCGGTTGGTTTCTTCCTCTGCCAATGCCTTAGCGACAACCGGAAACAGAGGCGCTACAACCGCTTTGGGTCCATTACGCTAAACGACAGAGAATCTTGCTATAGTCAGGCTAAACTTGAACTCTATGGCCTCTTTAAGGCTTTCCAGGCGCTAAGAATGTATCTCATTGGCGTGCGCAACCTTATCGTGGAGGTGGACGCTAGGTACATCAAAGGTATGCTGCAGAACCCTGACATACAGCCCTCCGCCAGCATGAATTGCTGGATCGTCGCTATTCTAATGTTCCACTTTGAACTTGTACACGTCAAGGGCACTTATCACGGACCTGATGGACTCTCCCGACGCCCGTTGCAGCCTACCAACCCAACGCCAGACCGTAGCAACGACGACACCTTTGACGACTAGATCGACCGCTTGCATGGGTTCATGCATCTTATACAACTTCCTATTTGGCTGCTCCGTAGCGACCAACCATCTAGCGCTTACTTACACCCCATCATTCCCTACCAGCCAACTCCCTTCATGGCCCCTCTCACATTCTTTACCGCAAACCTTACCGACCAGTCGCCAACCATCCGACGCGTTGAAGAACCCAAACCCCTATGAGAAAACAGTACCGACCTCGCCTACGACTCAGTACCCAGGAGCGCTAAAGCCCAAGCAGACGACAACCGCCTAGACACCATTAAGGTTTGGTTGGACACCCTTAAGCGCCCTGACCATCTTAGCAATGACGAATACGCCACCTTCATACGATACGCCACCAACTTCTTCACAAGCAACAATCGACTTTGGCGACGCAACAAGGATGGTGCTCACAAATTAGTGGTACAGCCTAGCAACCGACTCAAGATCCTACGCGCTATGCATGACAACTTAGGCCACAGGGGACTTTATGCTACACGGACTATCCTGCTAGAACGCTTCTGGTGGCCCCACGTCAGAGCTGACGTCGCTTGGTACGTCAAGACTTGTCATTTGTGCCAGATTCAACAGACGCGCCAACTACTCATTCCGCCAACGGTCGCTATGCCAGCGCCTCTCTTCAGCAAGATTTATATCGACACCATGCACATGCCTAAATCAGGTCGCTACAAGTACATCATACAAGGTCGCTGCTCGCTTGTACACTGGCCCGAGTTCAGGATGTTACAGAGGGAAAACACCGACGCCATAGCTAAGTGGTTATTTGAAGACGTTATTTGCCGCTGGGGTGCGCTAAGAGAGATAGTTACCAACAATGGCGCCCCCATCATTAAGGCATTAACCTACCTCGCCAAAAAGTACAATATACACCACATCCGCATCTCCGGCTACAACAAACACGCTAATGGCCTGGTGGAGCGACCTCACTTTGATGTGCGCCAAGCTCTCTTCAAGGCGGTAGATGGCGATGAGTCCAGGTGGAGCGAAGCGACCTATTCAGTCTTTTGGTCGGAGAGGGTAACTATACGCAAACGCATGGGGTGCTCACCTTACTATGCAGCTACTGGCACCCACTCCTTGCTCCCTGCCGACATTGTGGAGGCGACGTACCTTCAACCTGCACCCAACTCCATCTTGTCCACTACTGACCTGATCGCCAGAAGAGCTATCGACCTTCAACGACGCAGTGAAGACTTAGCGCGCCTACACAAAACTGTCTTTAGCGCCCGGCGCCAAGCCGCCCTCAGGTTTGAAACCGATCATAGCGCCACCATCAAGGACTACAACTTCAGTCGTGGGTCGCTAGTACTCATGAGGAACTCCAAGATTGAGACCACCCACAACAAAAAGATGCGCCCACGCTACTTAGGACCATTGGTAGTTATCGCTCACAACCGAGGAGGAGCTTACGTGCTTTGTGAATTAGATGGGTCAGTACTGCACAGACCGGTTGCCGCCTTCCGCCTCCTTCCCTACTTAGCACGCGAACAAATACCCTTACCGCTGGAGGCGCTAGACATTGATACTACCAAACTCAGGGAACTCGAAGAAACCGACCTTTTAGATGATGACGACTTACCGCCTCCAGAAGAAGACAACTTGTAGTCGCTAACACCCTCGCTAAGCCTTTCCTACTTACCAATGTTTCTTTATCTTTCTTAAGATTTTATTACTACACAGACTTTCTTTACATACCACAAGACGCAGCGCTAGCGCCCTATAGGCGCCTGGCGCCTTGCGCAACTCTTACACAAGGGTTTTCCGCCATGATGATCTACTGAGCGTTCTCTTAAAAATCAAGTCGCTAAAAACCTCACTTTTTGCTAAGTCTTTCCTTTCATAAGTCCTTCTAGTCCACGTTCCCTTACTATACACACAGACTTTCTTACAACCGATTTCTTATCTCACACAACCTTGCAAAACCCAAAAACAATTATATTACATTTTTTTTCTTGCTACTACAAGTCTGGCTATGTGCAATGATACTAAAAAAAGTTCAAAATTTTTACAGGCGCTAGCGGCTAGGCCTGGTCACGGTCGGCGGGGAAGGAGAAAGGCGGGAGCGGGAAGAGATCCTCGGCTTGGACATTGTTCCTCTCCTGCCAAGCCAGCGCCTCCTCGCAATCCTGCTGGTAGCGCCTCAAGATGGCGACACTGCGCCCCAGAGTCCTCCTCTGCATCCTCAACCCTGCCATCTTGTTGTCGACAGCCTGCATCTTCCACGCCATCACCGACTCCATACCAGCGGCACGCTCCATGAACCTCGCCAGCTCCTCTGGCGACCTCATATCGGTAACGGGATAAAGGAGTTCTTCACCCAACCAATCGAAGTCGCCACCGGTTACTCGCGAGGCCGGAAGTGGTGTCCAGTGCGAATCCATCCTGGCAACTGGGGAGGGATGTATGGTTTGTTCAAAGTCTTTGTCGCCAGAAGACATTTCGCAAGCGGCCGCCAACTGAGAACGATAGTCGGTTAGCGACACCCAACGCCTGGAGAGGAGTCTTACCTCCTCCTCTCCTGCCTGCTCCTCCTCTCCCTCCACCTCCTCCGCCAAGTCGCCAGCGATGGAAGGAGAAGGCGATCGGCTAACCAAGACAGATCAGGCGCTAACTTCGTAAGCAGTTAATAATTACTTACCAAATGCCGCTAGGCCCAGCCATGGGAGAAGATCGCTGCCCGGGGAGAGGCTCAAAGTCCATCTCTGCTGACCAGAAGTCGCTAAATAATCACAAAAGAAAACAGAAAGCTTACCGTCCGAGGCCATCCCAACAAAGAGGCGCTTGGCCTCTCTGGCAGGACTCAGAGGGGAACCCACCCTCTTACCGACCAACCGCCCGCCTACTGACTCTACCGACCCCTCTCACGCTACGGCCTTCCCCTTCCCCTTGGACGTTCTGCTCCTCAGTGGGGGCCAGCGAGCGGTTGGCTGCGAAGTTCCTTTCCAAGGGGTCGGCAGAGGCACACCGCCTTGGCGAGTCGGCAGCGCCAGACTCTCCTCCATAATGCTGGCGACACCGCCAGCCTCCACCAACGCTCGCTCCCTCACCACGAACTCCCTTGCCCGCCTAACCCGTACCGACCGTTCGAAAGTGCGCTTGACTTTCAGGTCTTCCTTGCCGCGCTCCCGAGACTTGAGGCCACCGTAGGTACATGCCCGCTTGAGGGCGTCGCACCGATAGCAGGGCAGGACCCCGGTAGGGAACCAGCAGGCCTCGGGGTCGTTGTCGGCCCAGCACTTGTCACACTAAGACCAATCAGGTCAGAGCAGTCGCTAAAGGTACAGGAATCACTTACCGCGCCCTTGGAATTTTTATATGCCTGGCGTTGGCCAGGCGCCATGGTCTTCTTACCCTTCGCACCCTCCATCACCACACCCTCCTCCATCCCCGTGTCCAACACCACCTCCGAGCGCCTGGCCGCCAGCAAATCCCTCAACTCCGCATTGGTGAATGACGTTTGGGTAGGCGCCTGCGAAAGTCAATCAGTCGCTAAGAACTAGGTACCAGAAAGGAAGAACTCACCTCGTATAAGGGCGCTACCCTTGCCGACTTGCAGGACTAGAAGAATTATGCTTAGCAACTGGCGGCAAAGCAACTAAGAAGATGCACATACCTTGCGAGGAGAAGAGCTTGAGGAGCCCATCGTAGGAGCCGCTGGTGCTGGGCTCTCGTCGCCAGCGGCTACATGTCCTACCAGGCGAGCACGACGTGGCGCACGACCCACCGTAGCACGGTTGGCCTCAGCCGACTGGCTGGGACCTGCGGAAGGAGGCGCCAGCCGCGAGGTCGAGGCCACTGGGACGCTAGCGGCAGGACGGGAAGAAGGGGCCCCACCCAGAATGGTGGCCAACTCAGCGTCAAAAGAGGGGACGGCGAGGGGGGGAGGTCGCTAAATGGTCAGCTTCAAGTTGAGGAAAAGTCGCTAACAACACATACCAGTAAAGCCTCGAAAGGCGCTAGCCAAGCAGCGCCCTCGTGCTCGGAAGCACAGGCAACACACCACGCCTGCAACACCTCCTCATCCTCCCACGCCACCCCAGAAGACCTATGGCTCTCCCACCGCTCCAGCAGCCGCAGCATTCCCACCACCAGCTCTTGAGAAGCGCCGGCACCATTGCCAAGGTGCCGCGCTACGAATAGCGACGCATCAAAAATAAAAGTCAGCGCACGGGCGCTGGCATCAGTAGCGGCAGGAGCAGAGGACATTAGTGTGGGAAATCGCCTGCTTACAGGGGATTTCAATGAAGTTACAATTATAGTCGCCAGACCTTTTAAAGACAGGGATTAGGCGCACGGACCAGGTAACAACATGTGATATCAAGGTTGACTGAGGACAGTCAATTTTTCAGTTGGGAGGAGATGATAAGACCTGGGCCGGGCTCAGCGCAGCAAAGCTATAATTAGCGACTTTTGTTGATAGCAGTTTGGCGGCTCACTCAGGCGAACAGGCGTGACGCAGACGACACATGACTAGGCGACCATGGGATGTTTAGCGCACGGGATCTCTGGACCACGGGACTTGCCCACCTGACTGTTAACGCACGGACCGCACACATGACCTCAGGCTCGATAACAGGTCACCGATCAAAGATAGCCGGCGCCTTATAAGATTACGCGTTTAACGACTTGCCGACGGCTATCAGCAGGTCGCCACTTCTTCAGCCCCGGTGCCTAGCGATTAGCGACGCTTACCTTTACCGACGCTTAGCGACTTTAGCGATGCCAGCCCCCTTGATTGTTTCAGACCCCAGGATAGTCACTGTTTATTTGACTGCTTTCAGTGCTCACTTGGTGACTTAGCGCTTGCCGAATGATAGACGCCGCGGGTTAGCTATTTCACATTCTATTCTTCTTGTCATAATCCATTCCCCTTTTTGTTACTTAGCGACTTATAGTTTAATTAACACGGCGACTTAGCGCCTATAAATACTGTACATATTTTGTCTTAGGAGCATCGAATTCCATCCCCACAGTTCAGGTCTCAACTTGCGCACACTAAGTTCCTCAAAGTTGCCAAGAGACTTACTATTTTTACCGACTACGCTAAGCTTGCCGCTTCTTCGCCAGTCTTGCCGACTGTCTAGGTGCTATACGAGCACACTTTGACTACGTTACGTCGCCAAGTCCTTGCCGACTATTTGGCACCCTAGCGCCTCGCAGGCGACACGGCTTAGATCGCTAAGCACCTTTCTTCCAATTACTAAAATTTCCTTAACAAACTAAGTCTCTGGGACCCTGCCCGGACTCCCTCTCAACTAGCGACCGCCCAACGCATTACCTTTCACAGTAGCTAGGTACCGTTTACCCTTGACAGTACTTAGCGACTTTTGGGCGTCATCACCGTTTCCAATCATCTTTGTTGCACTGTGAAATCAACACCTGCTGGACAGGTTTTCTTTGAAGAACTTGCACAGCACAATGCGCCTTACACGTCTTTGTGCAAATTGTCAATCTTGACTGGAACCACACCAAGGACTCTCAGCTATTCTAGATCTCAATGCTCTGTTGTCTGTGACTTTCACAAATGATTCCCTCAATGATCTGACCTCTCTCAAAGGTCCAGCCCTTACTGATTACAAGGCCTACATTGGGTTTGGTCCAGATCCTCTTAGGTTTTGCATGCCTTGTATGTACAATATTACCAAGGCTCCAGAAAATTACTACGAGCTGTATGGAAGGCTGCTATGGACCGAGAAATTGCTAGTCTTAAAGATAGAAATGTCTTTACCTCCACCAACCTCTCTCCAGAACAGAAAGCAATTGGTGTCAGATGGGTTTATGCTCACAAATATAACTCAGATGGTTCAATTATTCATGGCAACGACAAGGCTTGTCTTATTGCACAAGGTTTTAGTCAACGTCCTAAAGACTATGGTTCAACTTATACTCCAGTCACTAAAATGACCAGCATTCATATCACGTTTGCATATGCAGCTCTGCATGATTTGGAAATCTTCTCTTTTGACATCAAGATGGCTTTCCTCAACGCCCCATTGACACACAAAATTTACCTCAAACAAATCCTGGGATTTCCAGATTCAGATCCAAAGAAAGTGAATTGCACTCTTTGTGCACTATATGGACTGAAACAGGCATCACATGAATGATACATTGTCTTGTAAGAATGTCTTGAAGCACTAGGTCTGACGCAATGCGATGTGGATCATGGGGTATTCTTTGGTTATTTCTCTTCTCCTCCACATCCTTCTATACCTCCTCTATTGCAAGGCATTGATTTATTCATAATAATCTGTGTTCACGTTAATAATGGTTTAAACGCAACAAACTCAGTACTACTTTACAATTGGATTATCAATGAGCTCAATAAACATTTTGAAGTCAAAGATTCTGGTCCCACATCATTATATCTTGGCATTTGTGTTGATTGTGACCAATTGCAACAAAAACTATGGCTCTCACAGAAGAGCTATGTTCTAGATCTATTATCAACTTATAATCTACTGGATACGGCTCCACTCTCATTGCCTCTGCATGGTAATATCCACAATCTTCCTGATACTCCTCCAAATGCAATCTCAGATGTACCCAATGATGAGATCAAGGTTCATTACCAACAGCTAATCAGGTCTATTCTATATCTGAGTCTATGCACACGATCCAACTTAGCATTCATGGCTATGTCTCTTGGCCAGTTCAATGCCAATCCAACTTGGGCACATCTTCTTGTAGCAAAAAAAGTCCTTTGTTATATCTCTGGCACAAGAGACTATGCCCTCAAATACAACTTTTCACAATCTTTGGCTGATACTTCGGCCAAACTCTTTTTGCCTACTGATTTTAGAGTCATGGATGCTGACTGGGCATCAGATTTGTCAACTTATAGGAGCATATCTGAATATGCCTTTTTCTTTTACTCTAGTCTTGTTTTTTGGTCATCTGTCAAACAACAAACTGTCACATTATCCTCCACCAAGGCAGAATACATGGCTATTTCTCATGCATTACACAAAGCAATATTGATTTGATTCTTTCTTGCTACTCTGAACCTACCTATCCCTTGACCACTTCCAATATTCTGTGATAACAAAAGCACGCTTGAAATTGTGAATTCTGACTCTACAACGTCCTGATCAAAACATATAGACATAAGATACCACTTTATTTGTGATCAATTGCAAACTGGCTCTTTCTCCACCTCTTGGATCTCAACACCGAATATGATTGCTGATATCCTCACAAAAGCTCTTCCAAAAAACCTCCACTACAAATTTGTACCCACTCTTGGACTTGTCTCCTGCATATAGCATTTTATTTGTGCCCTATTTGTTAATGATGGGGTTGTGTTGAACTTGGAGTGTATTGTCACCTTCCTCTTTGGGCACAAGACTAGTCAGCACATATACGTGTTCAACAAAGTACTACTTACATCCTCAGTTTGTTCTTTCACTGCGGTAACTCTGAGGATGTAAGTCAGACCGTATTTTCATTCAGAATCATCATAGCTTATAATCACATTACAGCATTCTCTTTTTGTTACTACTAAGTATAAATAAATAGTTTGTTCTTCCACTGTGGTGACTCTGAGGATCATTCTCTTTTTGTTACTACTAGCGGTTCTTAGTCCTGGTCCAGCAACTCTGCAGATAAAAAAGAGGCTAGTTGAGTTTTTCTTTGAACAGGGCATCTGCTGATGATGGCAGTAGCTTCTGAAAGTCCTTTTTTCAGAAGATTTCAAACATCCTTGCTCTTTGAATGCACAAATGTCAAAGCATGTCAGAATAAATAAAACTCAGCAAGTAAAAATTGAATTATGCTCTATCTATTTGATATACATGCTTGAAAGGTGTTTGAGATGCAAGTTTTGGCCATTTTGCAAGAAAAAAGAATGTTATTGACAATAATCACTTCTTTTCAAAGTCACACTAATGATTTTATACAAACTCTAAATTAGGAAAATTGCTGCCACAAAATACATATCCATTCTGAACAAGCCTAAGTCAATACTTACTTATACAAACATACTATTTTTAATCATAGGTTTGTAACTATCATGGGTTTGTAGATGTCACACATGACTGTGATAGCAATTGAAAGCCCGCTGATTGTGCATTTGATCAGAATTCCACTGAGTGTAGGCATTGTTGTCAAGACACCCAGGCAAGTATTTACATTAGCAAAGCCCTATCTACTTCAAGAGAAGTGACATTCATTAAAAGGATAACCACCTGTTTGGTGTGAATGGGTGTAGAAATAGTGTGGTGAGAAGGTAGAAGGAGCATTAAATGGATGATAATGATTGGGGTCCTCTGGTGTGCTTGAGGAAGTGTGATCACTGTGGGAATTCAGTTTATCCAAGTACATTATTGAAGGTCTAGGTTTGGAAGAAGAGGCAAAATTTGCAACTAAAGGAGTACTAGGAGCAATAGAACGCAAAATGCAAGTTGAAGATGGGCTGGCATTGGTGCTTTAGTCTTGAGATTGGTCAGCACAGCGCTGTTTGCTTGCAAAAAGGCTGACAAAGCACGGGTTATCTTGAAGTTCATCAGCCTTCTCATCAATGTGAGAACAAATGGCTGAGCAAAGCTCCTATACACTGCCTTGGTCAGATAAGTTAAGGGCACAAGCAAGTGCACAAAGCTCGTCCTTCAATTTTTAAGAGGACAATGGAAGAGAAAAAACCTTGGAATGTGCCTTGTGCCAAATTTGTGCCTCTCGTTCAACTTGATCAACTTTCTTCTGTGCCTCTTTCTTGGCTGCAATCTGTTTCCTTTCTAAGTGTTCTGCTTCTTCAACCTCAAAAGCCTCTTTCAGCTCAGATAATGTCAAAAATCTTGCCTTGATCTTGGTTGAACCACAGGTGGACTGCCTTCGAGTGTTTTCAAGCTGAGTTTGAACCAGGCTCAGCTCCCATTGCATGATTGTGTTGTGTACCTCTGAGGCTTTAGTAAGGGCATACTGCATCTGCAGAGCTTCTGTCAAAGAATTGACAAGCCTTCGCAACCCTGCCATTTCCTTGAATAGATCCACAACCGATTTATCTTTGTTGTGAGTTGCCTGCATGATTGCCATTGTGCACTGACATTGCATGACTAGTTCATCAGGCTTCAAGTATTTGCTTGGATTTGAGAAACAAGTGCGGCGTTGGGTTAACTCGGTGATGTTGTTGTTGCCTGAACAATCATCCTCCAAATTCAAACCAGCACAATTTTCAATATTCCAAGCTCCACCATCATCTGCACTGCTCCTGGCATCATTGTCACAATAATTGGTGTCAGATTCATTGTCATCGTCATTGGTGTCAAGGTTGAGATTGAGAATTGTTTGTTTTCTCTTCGATGGAACAATGGGATCTGCATCAGCCTCGGATTCATTGTCAGTGGAAATGGCAGGATCTGAGCTTGGAATTTCATTGGAGAAGCTGTCTAGTGTCCATGCTATGGTGAATGTTGCCTTGCTGGGAGCGAAATCTTCTTCACGGAACACACTGCAATCAAGAGAGAAAAGGCCAGTCTTCTCAAATGAGGTGCGGATGAGATTGAGTAACATGTGTTTTTCATGGACCTTCAGATAGTTCTGGATAATGTTGTACCAGTTCATAACGATGCCATGGTGAATACACTCATTGCAATGTTTATGCCACTGTCATTGACTGTGAGTAAAGACTACAACGTCAAGAGGCTGCATTTTGTGTGTACATTTGGATGGGAAGCAAAGAATAATGATTGTAAGGTCTTCCACATTGTATATGGTCTGTAGAAGCTCTGGAGTCTTGTGTAACCCATGTTCATTGCAGATGAGAACAATGGGCTTGGACAGATTGATACACTTCTCATGTGAATGAAAACATTTTTGATCCATTTATGCATGAGCTCATCATTGGTCCAACCAGAAGATGAGGTTGCAACACTATTGAAGAAGGTTAGCATTGGACCCTTCGTCAATGAATGAATAAAAACATGCCTGCTAATTGAACCCACAGAGAGTTTTGTTAAATTTGGCATGGGCCCATCTGAGAGAACAAATGATAGCGGCATTGACTGCCCAGCTGCATTGACACATTCCACTATTGTCACCAGCTCCAGGTTGTCACTGCTGATCTTGTACCTGTTTCAATACTTGCAAAAGTAAATAAACACCCAACCAGTATTTTTCCTTCCACCACCCATTTGAACCCCCTTCTTGTCAAAATTCCAGAGATGCTCAGGTGGTATACCATTGTATTTCTTGTCAAGTGCTTCCAATTGGTCAAAGAAGTTGGTGACCACCACTTTATTGAAATTCTTTGCCCGTTTCAGATCCAATTTTGCTGGCTTGTGTCAGGGGACCAGTCTCCAGACCATGTCCAACCCTATTCTGAGCTTAGTCCAACAATATGCCTATTCCTAGCAGATCCAACCGACCGCTCAGCCCACCCTTTCCTCTTCTGTCTTGTAGTAGTCAGCCTTGAAGAGTCATATGCCTGGACCTTATTCAGCATTAATTATTGTTAGTCATACTCCTTTACATACTGGGGCCCAATTAGTAAACAGTATTAGTAATAGCACAGCCACCAATGTAGTATATATAGGCAGCCTGTGGGATAGAATATCCCCAGGCTGAACAATAGCAGTGTTCTTCTGGCCTATCTACCAAACTGACCATAAGCTTATCTAGCGCTGTCTGACCCTCTGTTAGCCTTGCTTGCCTCTTGCCCAACTCCTGCCCACCTCAGCGCTTGCTTGACTCTTGCTTGTCCCTTGCATCGCCGACTCTGTGAAAGGAGTTCTGCAGATGTCAAGTGTTCCCTTTACAGCTTGGCTGTTATGGTCTGGGGTGCCTCTTCAGCATGCAGGAAACATAGCGCTTCCCAGGAGATTGCCCAGCAAGATCAGAGGCATGCCCACACAGATCCTGGAGTGACATGGGTGATCTGGTTATTGACTTGTGCTCTGCCCAGTCCAACAGCACCTCCTCTTGTTCAGGATTGAGCAGCCAACTCTTCACAGTTGCCTCCTTATAAGCAGAGTGGGTGCCTTTCCATCGATCCCATAGTGTGTTGTATCTGACCTACAGCAAGCTACCTCTGAGCGAGACTAATTAAACAACTCATATGACAGATAAACTTATGTCCTGCGCAATACTAGCCTGGTTTACGTTCTTGTACTCTCCTGATGCCAGGCCAGCCATGGCTGCCTTCATGTAATCCTCATAATCTGGGTCATGGTAGGCTCGGCTGGTGGAGCGCGCTTTAGCACCTCTGACCATGAGCCCAGGGAGAAGGGAGGGCAATAATTGACAATTGACCGCGACGCGACCGACGACGCGTGTGGTGACGTTGCATTACGATCAAATGTACGATCACTTTTTTCAATATCCGACAGGCTGCCGCTCGGCCAGCGTGACAAGTCCCTCAGTTTTGACTGCGGCATATGGAAGGAGTTTCCCCAAAAAAACAGGTTATTTGATATTTTAAGGCCATATTCCCGCCTAACATGAATTTTGAGGCCCAAATTCCGACGAGATCCATGGTTTTTGGCAAATGTACGAACCTATGATTCACGATAGTAGTCACACTGGTCAAACCACACCCTTCGGGATTTGCCGGGCAGATAACGGCAGATAACTAGTGACCGATGGACAACGGTTTCCACGATATTTGTTTTTGTCTGTCTGTGCAACTGAGCTAATTGAAATAGACTCCCTTATCACAAAGGATCACGATCCTCGACTCCTCGTGCTTTCTGCTCATTCGATGATACGACCTGTCCTCATGGTTGCATTGCGAAACTATTTATAAAAAGAAGATCTTCATTATCTACACGATTGTAAGTTGAAAACAGGCTGAAAGGCCTCACTGCAAATCCCAGCTCGTGTTCAATGATATTTGTGATGTGGTCTTTCGACTTGTGAGGCGGATGTGTATTACAAGCAAAAGCGAAATAGCTTGTAGTCCTCTCTCCCCATTTTCTAATCAGTTCACTGTAGCTGGTGATGCTCTTCTTCTGATGACATGTCCTCGCGCCTTGCTTCTATTTTTGTTGTATAGAATCGCTATAAATCCAACATTCGACAACTGGTGCGAACATTGTTTAGCTTTCTCAGCAACCACACTCAGCACCATGACATTTGGACTCTATTTTTCAATATTCCTTGGAATCGTCACCACACTACGTGGTATTAAAGCTTCTGGAAGTGCTATGCAGGGCATGGATGATGTCATGGCGATCCAGATGGAACAAAACCAGCGAATGCACGATTTCTTGGGGCCTATCTCAAACTCAGAGCCAGCCGCTGCTGTAACCTTCAACAACCCCGCTGCTAAACAATTTTTTGTTGATGGGACTAACATACCTGAAGGCGAGTCGAACTGTATCTTTCTCGGTCTCGTTGATTTATTCTCATCTCAGTTGACTTTGACGCTGGACCATCATATGCTGGGTTGATGCCCATTTCTGGGGACGAAAATGAGACGCGGAAGCTCTTTTTCTGGTATACGCACATAAGCTCAGCCCATATAACATTGACTGGAAATTTGGCAGGTTCTGGCCCACTAATAATGCGTCCAATGCGAAGACTCTCACATTTTGGACGAACGGTATACTTACTTTGTGTTGACCTAGAAGATTGATACATCTTTGACAAACAAGGCGGCCCGGGTTGTTCGTCCCTCGAGGGGTTCTTACAAGAAAACGGCCCGATTTGTACGTACAACCTCAGCATGGTTCCCACTTTATCTCGACTATTTTATATAGCGTGGTCATGGGGCCAATCCAAGCCAACACCGTTAGCAATTTTCACAAGTTTGTGAATTTA
Organism: Termitomyces sp. MG148; assembly: GCA_003313785.1. Lineage (NCBI taxonomy): Eukaryota > Fungi > Basidiomycota > Agaricomycetes > Agaricales > Lyophyllaceae > Termitomyces > Termitomyces sp. MG148. Next base: position 16,622 of record QLOM01000460.1, read on the forward strand.
CAATGATCCGAATGTTCTAGCAATCCATGGTCTTGGACGAACCTCTCCCATGTTCTCTGGGTGGAACAGCCGGTCGGGGTATGTGCCGCCGATCTCTTATCTTTATGGCGGCTTATCGACATCTTTCAATCTCAGACTGGATTTAGTCAAGGCACTCCGAATATTACCAATGACGACGAACTCGCAGCTCAGTTGACCGGATTCTTGGGACAGTTTTTGGAAGTTTTCAGCGAACTCAAGGGAAATGATTTGTATTTGTCCGGAGAAAGCGTCAGTTTTGATTCGTGTTCTTAAAACCCTGCTGACGGAAAGATTAGTATGCAGGATTTTGTGAGAGCTCGTTCGACAAGAGATCAAAAAATGATTCATATTTCCGATAGATGTTCCCTATATCGCCAACTGGATTTATGAACACCCCGGATTAGACCTCAATTTGAAAGGCATATCGATCGCGGATCCTTCGCTTTCGTACGACGTTGTTCAACAAGAAATTCCTGCGCTTCGCTTTGCTCAGGTAAACAAAATTTCGGATCTGAGTTGGGTGATTTGATTCAAAATTTCCTTGTCAGGCCAACAAGAATCTTTTCCCATTCAACAGCTCTTTTTTGACAAACCTTCAAACGATATCTGACGAATGCGGCTATACGGATTATCTTGATAAATTCGTAACGTATCCACCAAACGGGCAACTTCCACTTCCTGTTGCAACGAACGGGACGTTCACAGTGATTCCGGCCTGCCGAATTCATAGTCTCATACAACGCGCTGTTGGCCTGTGCGTTCCCAGTTCTTTGTGTTTTACATTTCTTAGAGTCGCATTGCAGTCTCAACCCGGTGTTTGATGTTTACCGGTAAGTCCATAACACGATGGGCACTGCTCCCACAGTACTGATATCTGATATCCACATCAGAGTTTCAGATACTTGGCCTAACCTCTGTAAAATAACCTTTTTTGTTTAGTGCCGATGCTTACTAACATCATGTTAGGGAGTGTTTTGGGTTTTCCCCGCTCCACTCAGGAATTCATTTACTTTAACAGGTAGGTGATAAGTGCTGTTCATTTATCATATCCACTTAAACCATCTCAGGACTGATGTAAGTCAAAACCATCGTTGCAACCATGCATCAGAGTAATACTGTGTACTAGGTCCAAGATGCTATTCATGCACCTCACATCACTTGGAGTACTTGCTCGAGTGGTTCAGTTTACATCAACGCGACAACTGGACGCCCGGGACGTGACCAATCGATTCCTTCTACCCTGAGCGTTCTCCCTAATGTGATAGAGAAATCGGTCCGGACAGTCATTGTACACGGCTTAGCGGTATGCATCTTCGATTTCTACGCATTCCTCAGCGGTATCAAATACATCCCAGGATTTCATTCTTGTGGCTGAAGGGACTCGCATTGCAATACAGTAGGCCCTTTGAGACCCAATTAGGTCATCATCGAGTTCATCACCAAATTTCTATAGGAACATGACCTGGGGTGGTGCTCAAGGCTTCCAATCACCGATTGACTCCGAGAGCTTCGTAGTCAAGGATATGGGGGTGTACGGCAACATGCACATCGAACGGGGACTCACCTGTACGTTACAGACTGACAGTATACAATCCTACTAATCACGCGTCACAGACGTTGAATTTTACTTTAGCGGACATATGACCCCCCGTAAGCTATTCCATCTGATACTACACTTCTGCTGAAACACTTACTATCTTCAATAGAGTTTGTTCCTTGGGCTGCATTCAATGCAATGTCCTATCTGTTGGGTCATCAGGACTCGCCTTCCTCTTGATACTTTTGAGATACTTATGTAGTCGATAGTTTCATAAAGGTCCAGTCTGCTTCAAAATGTTATATTTTGAGTTTCAAACAATGCTTGCTGCTTGATGTATTACCTAATTGATCATGGCCACGAGGAAAGTAAAAAGTATTTCCTGATTCACTATAAGTACCTTCAGTTCCTCTGTTTACGCCTCATTCCATCATCATGGCCGCATCCCCACTTCCGCCAGCCTTGGCTGGCCAGATTGATGTCCTCATGATTGACAATTTTGACTCATTCACTTGGAACCTCTACCAGCAAATATCTCTTTTAGGAGCCAATGTCACCGTTATCAGGAATGATGCCATTCAACCTGAATCCTTTCCGCGGTTGAAGATCAAGTCTTTAATCATTTCACCCGGACCAGGTCATCCACAAACCGACTCAGGGATATCCAAGGCTGCCATTGATTATTTCAAAGGCAAAGTTCCGATATTCGGGGTTTGCATGGGGCTCGAATGTCTTGTAGACTTACATGGAGGAGAAATTGGGTGAATGTTGAGAAACAACAAGTCAATTATGGCAACTAATTGTTTTTTTTTTCGAGATATGCTGGAGAGATTATGCACGGCAAAGTCAGTCGCATTCGCCACGACAATAGAGGGTGCTTCAAAGGAATTCCTCAGGGGATTAAATCAATACGTTACCATTCTTTGAGCGCGTCTCTCGCTACATTGCCTTCAGATCTCGCCATCACGTCTGTTTCTGATTCTGGGGTCATCATGGGTGTACGTCATCGCAAATACACACTAGAGGCCGTCCAATATCATCCAGAGAGTATTCTCAGTGAAGGTGGAGATGACCTCATCCGCAACTTTCTCTCTTTGCAGGGTGGGTTATGGGAGGAAAACCCTCACTCAGATGTTCTCAATAATACCCTTCCGCCGTTTCCTATAGAGGCTCTTCCAAAAGAGATTGCCTTGGACGCAAGTGCCACGTCAAAGGCGCCTACAATACTCGAAAAGATTTATACACAGCGGTTTAAGGACGTCGCTTTGGCCCAATCCACTCCTGGAACGACTTTCGCTGACCTAGAAACCCTTTATCATCTTAACATCGCACCACCGTTGATCTCATTTATACACCGCATCAAACAGACAGACTCCAACAGCCCTGCTCTGTTCGCTGAGATCAAACGCGCCTCTCCTTCTAAAGGACCTATCTCTCTTTCTACATGTCCTGCCGCTCAGGCTTTGGAATACGCCCTTGCCGGTGCACAAACCATATCCGTTTTGACTGAGCCTGAATGGTTCAAAGGTTCCTTACAGGATATGCTCCATGCTCGCCTTAGCGTAGCGCACCTCCCAAACAGACCAGCAATCCTTCGAAAGGACTTCATCCTGAGCCGTTACCAGGTGCTAGAAGGACGCATCTGGGGTGCAGACACTGTTTTGCTCATTGTGAGCATGCTTTCGGAAACAATGCTTAGAGACTTGTATAACTATAGCCTGGAATTAGGGATGGAACCATTGGTTGAAGTCAACAACGTAAAGGAGATGCAGCTGGCTCTTTCACTTCCGGCCAAGGTCATTGGGGTCAATAACAGGAATCTTCATGACTTCAAGGTCGACATGGGGACTACTAGTCGTTTGAGCGATATGGTGAAGGGGAAAGACGTGGTTTTGTGTGCTTTGAGCGGAATTTCTTCCCCAGAAGATATTCAACGATATTCGTCTGACAACGTGAAAGCTGTCCTGATTGGCGAGAGTCTCATGCGAGCAAAAGATCCCGCTTCATTCATTCGTCATCTACTTTCGTTACCAGCTCATCGAGATTTGCCATCCATTTGGGAGAAGGCTCGGCCTTTGGTGAAAATATGTGGCGTCCAGTCCAAACACGAGGCACTCGCTGTTGCGCAAGCTGGTGCCGATATGCTTGGCCTGATGTTTGTACCGAGATCAAAAAGGCACATTGATCTGGAAACCGCCAAGGACATATCTGCAGCGATCCGAAATCTGCGCTACTCGAAACCTTCGCGTTTGCCTCCACCTGAAATCGGCAACATTCCATGGTTCAATGCTCATGCATCGCGCCTCTCCGCTGCTTCTGAGTCGCGCCCTCTTCTAGTCGGCGTTTTTCAAGATGCACCACTCGCAGAAATTCTCCATGCCGTTTCTTATGCCCAGTTAGATCTCGTACAATTGCATGGATCCGAACCTATTGATCTAGCGCATCACATTCCTGTACCCGTCATTCGCGTCTTTCATGTTGGAAAAGGGTCTAGCACGAACGGTATCACGAGAGCTGGTGCCCATCAGTTCGTACTCTTGGACAGTCTGCGAGACGACGGTAGCAAACTCAGTGGCGGTGCCGGGAAAGTTGTTGACTGGGACTTTGCTAAGAACATTGTTGACGCAGGAGAAATAGTGAGGTCTACCCACTCTTACTCCTCTCCCACTCAATCAACTTCATTGGCTAACGGTGGGGAACTGAGGGAAGACGCTGTAACTACGGTCAAAGCTGTGCCTTCTAAGCTTTCTCTTCCCATCATCCTCGCTGGTGGTCTTAACCCTGCTAATGTTGCAGAAGCGATTAAAACAGTTGGTCCATGGGCTGTTGACGTGAGCAGTGGGGTTGAAACTGAAAATCACAAAGGCAAGGACATCGACAAAGTTCTGGCATTCATACAAGCAGCAAAAGGAACAACTATGAGCAATCTAAGAGCTGTAACAGAATAAAAATAATTACAACTTGGACCATTGTTTACTAACATCTACTTAAAATCAAATCTTGTGCACGGGGACCAAAAATTTCAAGTGAGAATCCAAATACACGACATAGTAAATACAGGATATCAAAATTCTACAGATTTTCTGAGATCGAATCATCGCCCACATAGAAATACTCTATGCCCTGATGCCACCACCAAGATGGGTGCTGGCCAGTTCGCGTTCAAGTTCTTCACTGGGATCATCCATAATGGGGCTGGCCGGACGATCAACTGGTACTGGAGCAGTGAACGAAGAGGTAGCTCCATGCATGGGTCCATGTTCCTGAATAGGGGAGTTGAGAATCTCCTCTCGAGAGGGCATTGGTAAACTGCGACGTTGAGCGAAGCAAGAATGACGAATAGGACAGTGACAAACCTCTCTTGACGACGCATCTGGCCAGACGCTCTTGCTTGAGCACGTACCTCAGCACGGAAGGTATTAACCTCTTCAACAATAAGCTTCTTCATACCGTCAATGCTATCTTCCTCTTCGAAGCTAAAATCGAATTTCTGGAAACAGACTTTAGGGAGCATGGTCTTCTTGATTTACTTTCGAACGCACCTTCTCACAGACAGGCTCATCGGCAGGGTCATGCCAGACCTGGAAGTACGGGTGATTTAAAGCCTGTTCACAGCTAATTCTCTTGGCCGGGTCGAAGCAAAGCATTTGCGAGAGAAGATCAGTGGCTAGAGGATTTGCATAAGGGAAAAGGGTTGAGAATGGCACCCTTGGTTTTATCGGAAGCGACCGAATGTAATCCTGGGCCTATACGACGAATAACTCAGCAAAAAGCACCTGTAAAGGTAGATTAACGTACGCGTGGAGAACCAACGCGTCGCAAAGTGTCTTCTGATGGCGTTCCAAGGTAGTGAAGCACTTGATTAAGTTGGTCAACATAGCTACGAACTGGTCAGCCAAGGGCTTCACAAAGAGTGCCACAGCTTACTCGCGACCTTTGAAGATTGGTTTCCCTCCAAGCAACTCTGCCAGGATGCAGCCAACTGACCATACATCTATAGCCGTGGTCTATTTAACTAAAATCAGCATGGCATCTGCAACTTGGAGAAATATCTTGCATAGTTGCCGAAGCTCAACATAATTTCAGGTGCTCGGTACCACCGAGTAGCGACGTATTCAGTCATGAAGCCTTGATTTCCAGCTGCACGGGATGTTCCTCCCCCTGGAGTATAACCTCTCGCTAGTCCAAAGTCACAGATCTTGAGGTCACAATCAGCATTGACAAGGAGATTGCCAGGCTTGAGATCGCGATGCAAAACGTTGGCAGAGTGTATGTATTTTAATCCGCAAAGGGTTTGGTATAGAAAGGACTGGAAGTGGGCATCTGTAAGGGGTTGCCTCGAGCGGATCTATGATGATAGGCTTTCAGTGAGCAAATGTATATAGCAGAAGCTTTGATACTCGCAATTGCGTGGAGATCTGCTTCCATCAGCTCTTCCTATTAGCGAAATGGTCAGATACTTCACTCTTCAAGATCACTGCACCTTACGTAGAGATAGACTTCATCAAAGTTTCCGTTCGGCTGAAAGACGATGTCCATATCATAGAGACATGTAATCTAGAAAAAGTAGAGACATGGAAAGAAATGTTCAAGATAGGATAGATTACATACGTTTTTGTGTCCGCGGAAGTGATGCAAGAGCCTGATCATCCCCAGGGTTAGCAGCGCTTAACAAGACCTTGACCACATACCTGATCTCGCGTAAGCATCTCTTGGTGAGGATACGCTAACACTTGGAGATGAGGTGAATGGACTGCGATGACAAAAACAAAATGGACCTTGGTGTTGATATTAGTGATCTTCTTAATGGCACATCCTTCGCCTGATCGACGATGGGTGGCAGCTACGACACATCCATACGCGCCCTGACCGAGCTCCTTGACAAACTGGTATTCGGAATCGACGATAAAGGTAGAGTTGAGTGCGGTGAAGCTGTGTCTCTGCATGGTTCCGCAACAAATCGTGGAAGACTTGAATGATAACACGAATACCTGCCTGGGCGCGTATCGATCATGGGAGCAAAGAACCACAAACAACGCGGTGCACAGCCTCACAAAGTCTCCCGTCCCTGACGAGTCTGGGTTGAAACCCCAGGCACATACTTTAAAGTTGACAGTCAATGAATGGGTTTACACTTTCATTGCAACCGCATCGATCCTCAAGGCAGCCAAAAATCTGTTGTCTGCTTTTCGTCTCGGCGTTCTTATCATTTCTCATCATGGGAGCACAACGGCCCTCTTTGTCGTGGAATGACGGTCCGGTTATCTGCCTGGTTTCTGTTTTGAAAATCAAGATGTTCATCAGTCGTCCTCACGAAAGTTGTCAACAGCAACTCGCTCAGCGTACGGTAAATTGGCCATCAATCAGCTTCGTTAGTGACCATCGAGACCATCTTTTTTTCGCTCTCTATGCGACGCTCATACCCTAGATCGTAGCCGCGGCTGCTCACGTCTACACTCCGACAGATGCATAACTGAATCAGACTCCTTTATCAAAGACCATTGGCTGTGCAGTCGGTATGTGCGAAGAACATGCCGAAACAAATGTCCTAGCGTTTCATTTCAATTCAAACGTGTGCGTGGTTTTACCGTTCTAATACCGGTAATCAACAAGAACCTGCTCAAGAGCAGGATAAGAAATGACTTGAAACACGCCATATGCGTCCGGATGTGGTCCTCATGCATTTGAAATGGAGCTCTGAGTGGACGGAACCAGCAATAAATACCTTGCTTATTATATTTATAGACACATACTCGTAATCGCATTTTCACCTTGGCTGTATTTCAAAGTAACTAGTCATGCATTCATGCAAGAAGCAAAGTAACAATTATCTTAGATATGTTTGGTTCAAGTGGTGATGGTATACAGCGCGGTTTCCTCCTCCGGCACGGCTCTCGGCAATCCTCAACGACCATGACTGACGATTTCCAACGGCTGGTATCCAGTGCAAATCCAGCCGCTAGATACCGTCCAGCTAATGACCTCTATAATGGATATCCCCAGTCTTTTTCAATGGCTCCTTATTCCGACCAACCGCAGCCGGCAATGGACCCGTTTTTCGATGATGATGACGACAACGTGCCAGACTCCACGTTTGGTAGACGGAAGGCAATGGAGTCTCAAGACAGTGGTTTACCTCTTGCTCGTTCTGCAGTGCCACCCGCAGGTGTAGGTTCTTCAAAGCTAAGCTTGGGTGACGGAGTTCCGCAGAGTTGGAATTTCGATGACGACAACTTTCAGCCAGCTGTCACGCCTTCTCCTCGGCCTGCAAAACCGATTGCTAAGAAACGAGAGTGGAGGTGGAAGTGGCTGTGGCAAAAGGAAAAGGCACTTACAGGAGAGCGAATCATTACACTCAATAACAGCACAGCTAACGGAGAATTTCCTTCCAATTCGATTTCAACATCCAAATATAACCTTGTCACGTTTATACCCAAGTTTCTGTTGGGTACGTTACCTCAAAATTATGAATGTACTGAGCCTCAATGTCACTACCAGAACAATTCTCCAAATACGCTAACTTGTTCTTCCTCTTCACGGCATTGATCCAACAAATTCCCGGTGTATCGCCCACAAATCGTTTTACTACAATTGTACCGCTGGCGGTAGTCCTCTTGGCTTCAGCATTCAAAGAAGTACAGGAAGACTTGGTAAGCTATTGAAATCTACATATAATCTGTCCCACCCATTTATCACCAGAAACGACATCAATCAGACGCAGAACTCAATGCGCGGAAAGCAAAGACTCTTACCTCTCATTCAACTTTCACAGAGAAGAAATGGAAGGACATCAAAGTCGGAGACGTTGTTCGCTTGGAGAGTGACGATTTCATTCCTGCCGACATGGTCCTTCTAAGTTCAAGTGAACCGGAGGGTCTTTGCTATATCGAAACGTCGAATTTGGATGGGTGTGTGAAACTGTCCTTGTCAATCTAATCATTACAATTCTCTTCGTCAACAGGGAGACAAATCTGAAGATTAAGCAGGCATCACCGCATACATCGTCGCTCGTAGCTCCGTCTCTTGTCAACACGTTGCGTGGTTCTCTTCGTTCAGAAAACCCCAACAACTCTTTGTATACGTACGAGGGAACGTTGGACCTTATCACTCCTGAAGGGATGCCAAAACAAGTGCCTTTGGGGCCAGACCAGATGCTATTGCGTGGAGCGCAGATTCGAAATACACCTTGGATATATGGTCTAACTGTCTTCACTGGACATGAGACTAAATTGATGCGAAATGCGACGTGAGACTTACCTTACTTTTTTCGCTTTGTTATTTTCTGATTCTCCATCAGTGCTGCTCCCATCAAACGGACTGCCGTGGAGAGGCAGGTCAATGTACAAATTGTTTTCCTATTCATTCTTCTCCTCGTTCTCTCTGTTGGATCGACTATAGGAAGCAGCATTCGTACATGGTTCTTCTCATCTCAGCAGTGGTATCTTGCCGAGGCTACGACTTTGACCAGTAGAGGTAAGTCATTTTAGTCCGATTTCAGATTTTCGGTCCTCAATTTTGAACCTAGCAAAAGGATTTATCGAAGGTTTGTGACCTTGTGCTGGCTGCCAAGTCTGGATGCGTTAACTTTGCAATTTCTTCTAATCAGATATCCTTACATTCATTATCCTCTACAACAATCTGATTCCTATCTCGCTAATTGTTACGATGGAAGTCGTCAAGTTTCAACAAGCATTATTGATCAATTTCGACCTCGACATGTATTATGCCCGAACAGACACCCCTGCTCTTTGTCGCACCTCCTCTCTCGTAGAAGAGCTCGGCCAGATCGAATATGTTTTTAGTGACAAAACTGGAACACTTACGTGCAACGAGATGGAATTTCGTTGTTGCAGTATAGCCGGCGTGGCGTATGCAGATGTTGTGGACGAGAGCAAGCGCGATACAGAAGCTGGTGATGGATGGAAAACCTTTGCTGAGATGAGGGCCATTTTCGAGCGTAATTCTAACCCGTTTGTGGACATGGGGTCCGGGTCTGGTACAGATACTTCCGAAGAGCGGGAACGGGAAACTTTGCAAGAATTTTTAACGTTGTTGGCAGTCTGTCATACCGTCATTCCTGAGGTGAGGAATGGTAAAACTATTTTCCAAGCTAGCAGCCCAGATGAGGCGGCTCTAGTGGCTGGCGCTGAACTGTTAGGCTATCAATTCCATGTGCGTATTCTTCTATATGGTCAAACCATCCTTTGACTTTGTGTACAGACGCGGAAGCCAAAGTCTGTCTTTGTCAACATTCATGGACAAGATGAAGAGTTTGAGATTCTCAATGTCTGTGAATTCAATTCTTCACGAAAGCGCATGTCCACCGTGATACGAGCGCCGAATGGAAAGATCAAGATCTATACAAAAGGCGCGGACACTGTTATCCTGGAGAGATTAAGCAAGAATCAACCTTACACTGATAAAACCTTGGCTCATCTTGAGGTGAATACTTTCATGATTCATTTTGTTGCCAACTCAAACGATGTTGGATTAGAACTACGCTACTGAAGGTCTTCGAACGTTATGTCTGGCTTATCGTGACATATCGGAAGAAGAATATCGACAATGGTCAGCTATCTACAATCAAGCTGCGGCTACAATCAATGGGCGAGGGGAAGCACTTGATCAGGCGGCTGAATTGATTGAAAAGGAACTATTTCTTCTGGGCGCTACAGCTATAGAGGATAAGCTCCAAGATGGCGTTCCTGACACTATCCATACTTTGCAAATGGCTGGCATTAAGGTCTGGTGCGCTTTCTCCTGATGTTGCAAACACGATTCAAACTGTAGTTAGGTTTGGGTACTTACGGGCGATCGGCAAGAAACTGCTATCAACATCGGAATGTCTTGTCGACTGATTTCAGAGTCTATGAACTTGGTCGGTGGTGTCTTTCCACGATGATAGATGCTAATATCGTTGTCACCAGATCATTGTAAATGAAGGAACTGCCCGCGAAACTGAGCAATTCCTTACCAAACGGCTTAATGCGATCAAGAATCAACGTAATTCTGGAGAGTTAGAAGATCTAGCACTCATTATTGGTATGAACATGGCGCTCTGTCGACTAATCCTGCTGAATGTTTGACATTACAGATGGTAAAAGTCTAGGTTTTGCTCTGGAAAAGGAAATATCCAAAATATTCCTTGAGTTGGCGATCATGTGTAAAGCCGTCATTTGTTGTGCGTCTTTCTTTGCGATAGCAACGCACTGCTCAACCTCAGACCACAGGCCGTGTCTCCCCGTTACAGAAAGCTCTTGTTGTCAAGCTTGTAAAAAAGAATCAAAAGGCGATCCTTCTTGCCGTTGGCGACGGTGCTAATGACGTTAGCATGATTCAAGCTGCTCATGTCGGAGTTGGTATTTCCGGAGTCGAAGTAATACCTACTTTCTCAGTTTCTTGGATAGTTGTAACTCATACTTGTTAACAGGGTCTCCAAGCGGCTCGTTCAGCCGATGTTGCTATCTCCCAGTTTCGTTTTTTAAAAAAATTGTTACTGGTCCATGGTGCTTGGAGCTACCGTCGCCTCTCCAAACTCATTTTATGTATGTGATTGGACTATATCGCGGCTCCTTCTGACCTTGATCTGCAAAAGATTCATTCTACAAAAATATTGTCTTATACATGACACAATTCTGGGTACCTCCCGAATGTCTGTTTTCTTACTTTGGGTGATTGACTTCTTGAACAGTACTCTTTTTTCAACAACTTTTCTGGGCAGATTGCATATGAGTCATGGACATTGTCATTGTACAATGTTGTCTTCACTGTTTTGCCTCCCCTCGTTATCGGCATTTTTGATCAATTTGTTTCCGCTCGGATTCTCGACCGATATCCACAACTCTACATGCTCGGTCAGAAGAATGAATTCTTCACTAAAACAGCCTTTTGGCTGTGGATTGCAAACGCCTTGTATCATAGTATTGTGCGTCACTCTATCCATCACAAGGTGCTTTTCCAACATCATCCTCTCTTAACAAGCTCTTGTTTGGATTCTCCGTCATTCTTTTCTGGGGAGATCTCAAGCAAGCTGATGGACTTGATTCTGGACATTGGTTTTGGGGCACGACACTGTATCTTGCTGTTCTTCTTACTGTCCTTGGGAAGGCTGCATTGATCTCAGAGTAAGTCCTTTTGAATTTCACTGTTTTTGCTTCCTACCCTCCTTGTGCAGTCTTTGGACCAAGTACACAGTCGCAGGTGAGCCGATTGTCCAACCAAGAAACACCTTTCTGAGCAATGGTCGTTAGCTATCCCTGGATCATTTATCTTTACGATGCTCTTCTTGCCGTTCTATGCTGTAGTTGCGCCAGCCATAGGGTTCTCCACCGAATATGCTGGTATTGTTCCTCGCCTATGGACTAATGCGGTCTTTTATTTTGTTCTTCTGATGATTCCGATATTTTGTCTTGCCCGTGACTTTGCGTGGAAATAGTACGTATTATGCGTTGACCTTTTATTCAAGAATTCCACCTCACGCACATGACAGTTATCGGCGAACTTACCAACCTCTTTCATATCACATTGCCCAAGAACTGCAAAAGTACAACATTCCAGATTATCGGCCACGGCAGGAACAGTAAGTGTGATAGTGGGAGGTTGTCGATATCACGACTAATTTCGATGCTTCAAGGTTTCAAAAAGCGATCAAAAAGGTTCGAGCAACTCAACGCATGCGACGAAACCGTGGCTTTGCGTTCAGCCAGACGGAGAATGGCAAACAGGATCAAGCCAAACTGATCCGGGCGTACGACACTTCCAAATCACATTCACGACCTACGGGCTATTAAACCCCTGGACAATGTAATTTATATCGGGACCTCTTATCTTATTACCTTGCATTATAACATAGCACACAGTACTTAGTGTAACTATATACTTGGGGCTGGTGTTCCCACGAATATATGCATCCGGTTCCTCCGGGAGTCGGAGGACGACGACTAACTCATATGACTTTCAAGACATGGGATACTGCGAGTCTTCAGATGGACATACATACACAAAGTCATGAAAAATCAAGGATGATAGACTCAGCAAGTAAACCGCCTAGCAACAAATAGAATGAAGTTCAATAAAGAGTGACCAACAAAGAGATAGTCAAAGGCACATGGCTGAAGATCCTCCCAGAGGGCTACGAGCCACATAAGGATACAGTTTTTTAGTGGGCTTGATTATGCTTCCCTCAGGTGCATATAGACAAACCCCTCAGGAGAGCCACCTGAGTCCCATACCCAGTGCATAGATGCATTTCTCTGCAATGCGCCTCCTCCTCTCCTTCAAGAAAGCATGGGATCTCTCCGAATCCTTAACAAACAGGCCCCCAGGGGCCCTTTCCATAGCTGATAGTGACTGAGTATGTAGGATGCCTAGTAGCTGAGTAAAACCACAAAAAATCAAGAACGATGATACTATCATTACAGTTTTGTCGATTACACACGCCGAGGCATCCGCCGTCTTGAAGTGTCTGTGGTGGCTGGATGTGTACCTAAACAGCATTTAATGGTGGTGGTGGTGGTGGTGATTACGGGCAAAAGGAAACATAGAATGTGGACACCAATAAAGTTTGATTGTTTTGTCTTAGTTGGTCACGTCTTGGCAACAGCAGATCAAAGACTGTCGTTGTATAGCATTCTTATCCTGGTTCTTACACCCTTGCGGCCTTCGGAGACTGTGTCTCGTTTCATTTGTCTTTCCTTCTTCCTTTTCCTTTCCTAACCTTTTCGACTTAACCACTCTTTTTATCTTTTCCTAACACAACCACCGGCTGGAATGTCTCTCAAAGCTGAATTAGAAACATGGGCTGCTGCCCTGAAGGCATATGACGAGGAAGACTTTGAAAAGTCACTGGATCTCTTCACCGTGCGTCGTTGTAGCAATCTAGTATTCGTTTGGCTCTGCCTACTGAGCTTGATATCGCAGCGAATTGCCGATTCGTCCAAGATTTTGTTTAACATGGGCCTTATCTATGCAACTCTCGGGGAGCATGAAGCTGCTGTTGAGCGATTCTTAGAAGCCACTAGTCTGGATCAGTACTTAGCTGTTGCGTCAGTCCGAGCTTTCTTTCCACAGTTTTATGTATTGGACCCTGACTCCAACACAGATACTTTCAGTGTGGAGTATCCAACTTTCTGCTGACCCGGTACGATTTGGCATTAAAGGATTTTGAGGATGCTTCCCAGTATCTGAGGGGGAACCAGGATATGTCCGTCCACCTTCCTTGTTATTGTCAACTGTATCAATCACTTACAATGTTATTGCAGCAATTATGAACAGCTCGGTCTCAAATTTCGACTTTATTCAGCTGAAGTCCTCTTCAACAAAGGCCTCTCTCAGGTGTATCTTGGTCGCATGCAAGAAGGTTTAGTGGACATGGAGCGCGCGAAGCGAGAAAAGGTGACTGAAGAACACAATGTCATCGATGATGCTATCCAAGATCGAGGGGACGGTTATACGGTGTTTAGTATCGTGAGTCCTTTAGCTTCTCCTTTCGAGCCGTTGACCCTGATTCGCTTCTTAGCCTATCGGAGTGCTCTATCGACCGTCCGAAAAGAAGCTGAAAAATGCCGTGACTAAGGACTACATGGGTAAAGCCGTAGGTTCTTTCCAGTCCTCCCCAGAACTAGTTCTCAAACTTGCATAGAAACTGGTCGCGGCGAGTGATCCAGGAGATACCTTCACCACCTTTACTGGTAGTGCTCGCTTGAAACAAGGCATATCGCCCAGCGGTGTATTTGTTGATCGCTATTCAGCTCTCATTCAGGGTAACCTCAATCGTAGCGCTACCGCTCCTGCGGCATCTTCCAGTGAGTCTGTCTTTTGCTATTTGCTCGTGATCTTCGTATAAACAGGATCATCATAGAATTCGCGAACGAGGACAATTCGCCTCCGGCCGCCCCTGCACTGGAACGTTCAAAAACTACACTCAATGTTTCTGCTAATGTTCGCGGGCTGATGTCTGGGAAAGAATTATCGCCAGTCTCGCCACGGGCCCCCAACACTGCGCCGGTCAGAAGCAACACCGTGATCAGCTTAAAGCAAGCACCTCCATTTGGCGGACCCGTCCGAGGTTTGAGTGTCAAACGCAATGTTACCAGTCCACCAGCGCTCTCCGCTAAAGGTCTGATGTTACTTGTTTTCGAATAGAATAGAAGGTCTAAAAACTCGTATCCCAGAGCCAGATAATCAACTCACCGAGTTCTACGATGACTACCTCAATTCGTATAGCGGTAACGGTGGTGAAGATGTACTTGCTCCTATACCCATACGCAGTGGAGGTGGACCGGCTGCTCCGCTTGACCGTGTGGCAACATGGGGCCGATCGAACGTAAACGTTAATCGCGCACTGTCACGTTCAGGCTCTCGCAGTGCTCCTGTTGGTAACTATGCTCCTAGCTCCTATGGTGGCGTTCGTCGACAGGTCACAAGACGAGGAACGACGCGCGGTCGTGACCAGAGCGCATATGACGAGGAGGAGGGTTATGCAAGCGGTGACTATGAAGATATTCCATTTGAGCTGGTTAAAATTCGTGTCAAAGTAAGCTCGTATCCATCTGGATACAGAAGTAGACTCACCGTTCCATTAGCTCCACTATCAGGACGATGTTCGTGGCATGACCTTGAGTCCTGACATACCTTTCGAAGAATTCATGGACAAGCTCGCCACCAAGTTTGGCACGGGTATCAACGGACTCAGTATCAAATTCAAGGACGAGGACGGTGGCAAAGTCAGTTTGAGGGATGAAACTGATTACGAACTTGCTATAGAAACGGCACGAGAAAGTTCCAAGGGGAAACCCGAAGGAAGATTGGAGATATGGTGCACGGATGTCGAAAAGTGATATTTTTCAACTCGCGACCGGTCTATGTCTCATCATTTTCTGCAAGTGACATATGTATTAGTTATGCTACATAATAATAAAGGGTTTGTATCCTGTTAGTACTGTACAGATATATACGAATATGTAATTTAGGCGCAATGATGGACGTCGTGCTTACAAAGCACGATCAAATTTCTTGTGTTCAAAAAAAGTTTCAAATTTGATACGAATGGGACTTGCAGGGAGGAGAGTCAAACAGCGTATCTCTGCTGATCCTCGCAATCTTGCCTGGGCAGATGGTCAATCTGATTACAATTCTTGAAATGCTATTACTGACAGTCGCGAATAGATGCGGCGAAATTTGGCTCAAGTTACCTCTCGAAATTCGGATGGGATGCCTCCAAAGGCCTTGGAGTGAATGGCGAAGGACGCACCTCTCATATCAAGGTCAACCACAAACTTGATATGTTAGGTATTGGGGCTGCACATCAAAGGGATCCCAATGGCATTGCATGGAAGCAAAATAAGGATTTCGAGAACCTCCTGAAGAGATTGAATGAGAAGACTCAAGATGATTCAAATCCTTTGAATGCTGCAGAAGAGGTGGAGGAGGAGATGGTGCAAACTGTGGAGAAGGAGGAAGCCAGGGACGATGATGAGACGGAAAGGAAACGGAAACGGAGGGAGAAAAGGGGGGATTCTGAGGGCAAGGTGAAGAAAAAGCGAAAGAAGGATTCGGAAAAGGGGGAAGAGGGTGCTGAGACGACGAAGGTTACTCAAACCAAAGAGGACAACGCGAATACTGCAGAACCAGTTATCCATGCCAAACGGGTTGTTCCTCGCAATAGAGCGCAAGTTGAACTCATTTTCCTCTGGAACATTGACTGAGCCAGCTTTATAGTCATCGTGCGCGAGCTATCGCGTCCAAATCAATCGCATCCAAATCGTCTGTGCATATAGCCGAAATTTTGGGTATCGCACCCACACCGTCATCTACACCTTCAGGTTCTGAGACCCCAGTTGGACCGAAGCTCACTCCCATTGAAGATGATACCATTTCCCTCGAAAAGCTAACAACATCTACCAAAAGCGTAGCCGACTACTTCAAAGAGAAGCTACTCGCTAAGTCGTCCAAGTCTGCGACTCAATCGCCCCTTACAACTACACCTGATTCCAAGGAAGAAGACCCGTATGACACGCCTCGATGTGGCTTGGGAGCATCACGTTTGAAAATGGATATAGGAACTCCTGACGCAGAGATTCAACGGATCGGGGTATCCAAATTTTCTTCATTGATGTCGTCCTCGTTCCTCTCCCCACCAACGATGTCGAACAATCCACCGGCCGAGGATTCCACACCGTCAAGTTCTGAAGTTCCCATGGAAACTAAGAAGAAGCGGAAGAAGGAATCAGGAAAAGATGCAGAAAGCGAGGCAGCGCGGGAGCTCAGGAAGAGGGAGAAGAAGGAGAAGAAGCGACAGATGGTCACACGAGAGGACTCTGGAAAGCCGGAGAAGGATGTCGATGGCCATGAATCCACCACCAACCGAAAGAGCAAGAAAGAAAAGCGGGAAAAACGCCAGAAAGACCTAAGCAACAGACACGAGGCCGAAAACGAGGAGGCAGAGACGGCGGTCTTGTCGAAGGAAGAACGACGGCGACTTCGTAAAGAGTGGAAGAACCGCAGGGAGTCGAGTTCATGATGGTTACCACGCATGTATACCCCACTATAGAATTAGAATGCTTTCTTCCGCTAAGAAAGACTTCGTAAACGTGGCAAAACTCGTGCGGTTGATCATGAATCAGTCCTTCGCGAACAGAACGTTTTTGACCCAGGGGCAAAAATCCTTGATCGATTGCGTCACCATCTGTCGTTGACGAACATCGGCGCCCGCCGCACAATCCTCACTTAGCGTCACGTTCCTCAACTGGACAAAATTTGCACCCAGCCACGCAGGCAGGTGTGGCATGACCCACCGCGCAAACGTATAACGGCCATCTGTGCAGAACGCCAGCGTCTCCACGCTGCTCAACAGGGCTTTCACCGAATGTTCATCATCCTCCGGTGCAAGGTGTGCCAGGTGCAGCGTTTCGTAGGGGACCGAGAACCTCAGCGTCAGGGACGCGGGGCGGACGTTTTTGCTCTTGACTACATTCACAATTCGTGCGCTGAGCACATCGTAATCGGACGGGTGGAAGACACGCTGGTGCATGGGGAGCACGAGAGTCATGTCCCGCACGCGCAGAGCCGTGTCTGCGTGGAGATGGCTGAGGAGGGCTGTGATGTTCCCCGGGCTCCCGCCCAGCGCAATGAGACCTGGGAGGAGGTTGTTCTTTCTGTTGTTCTTGGACTTGGAGAGCGTGATAGCGCGGGGATAGAGGAAGTGGGGGTGTAAATTGAGTGTGGCTATTGTAGGATGGCGTCGGAGGAAGAGGAGGAGAGTAGGAAAGGCGATGTCTAAAGTTTCTGCGGAGAAAGTGGTGAGAGATGGGAGGGTAATGGCGTCGAGGATGAGAAGCCAGGCGTCCTGTGAGAGGCCGGGGACCCGCAGGGAGAGGGAAGTGATGGGGTTTGCCTGGAGCGTCTGGAGTGTCCAGTCGTAGAATGGCGGGGTAAGAAGCATGTTAGAGTGGATAGAAAAAGAGGCCAGCTTGTTTCCTGGTGGAATATGGACACTTGAGCACTGCTTTCTGCGAGTTAGCAAGCCCAGAAAAGTCCTCTTGGGCACAGTTTCGGGTCCATTGAGCCTCGAACTCT
>QLOM01000463.1:0-15404 GCA_003313785.1 Termitomyces sp. MG148
ATGTCACAAATTAAGCCATACTAGTGCATTTTTTTTAGATGAATGGGTGCATACAGCAGCTGTGACCTTGTACACATAATTTTTATGCTTTGAATCACTCTGATTGTCATGCTATGGCCTGATTTAACTGCTGGGACACGGCGGTGAAAATTTTCAAGAATGTTTTTTCTTAACTAATAGGTCCACATGGTTATTGTGACCTTGATTGCACAAATCTTATGCTCAAAAACCTCCTGGTTGCTGTGCTATGACTTGATTTCTGGAAGGATGAGTGACGCATACTCACAATTTCTCCTTCTTGGAAAAGAAAGCTATAACAACTCAGGGTCTTTATCTAGCCATGCTAATGCACCCATATGGTTTATATGCACTCACTTGGTTTAATGCTTGTGAAGTCACATGGATTGCATATGACCCAGCTAAGAACGGTTCATACACTCATGTGGGTTATTACGTGTAATCTAGCTGTGACTAGGGGCCATGTAGTTAACTTATGCTTTTATTGTGAACACAAATGATAGTCTACAAAGCTATATGCATTGTCATTGAATTAAGTTAAAGAACACAAACTCAGGGGAGTTGACCATCAACGACGTGTGATAAGAGGTCCACCTAGCAGCTGCCAGGTGTCCTTGTCCTCCAACCGACTCATTCGTCGACAACGTATGAGAAGAGGTCCACCCAGCAGCTGCCAGGTGTTCTTGTTACAAATGCTCACTCAGCCTAACCTCCATCAACATGTGAAAAAAGGTTCACCTAGCAGCTGCCAGGTGTCCTCATTGTACTTGGCTTCCCACCAATCCATCTGTCGACGACATGTGCTCGTGAGAAGAGGTCCACCTAGCAGCTGCCAGGTGTCCTCATCCTCCCACCAACTCATCCGTCGACGACGTGTGATAAGAGGTCCACTTAGCAGCTGCCAGGTGTCCTCGTCCTCCAACCAACTCATCCGTCGACAACGTATAAGAAGAGGTCCACCCAGCAGCTGCCAGGTGTCCTTGTTACAAACGCTCACTCAGCCTAACCTCTGTCGACATGTGAAAAGGGGTTCACCTAGCAGCTGCTAGGTGTTCTTGTTGTACTCAGCCTACCAATCCATCCATTGACAAAGTGTGCATGTGAGAGGAGATCCACCTAGCAGCTGCCAGGTGTCCTCATTCAAAAGTTGCGGATGCGGAGGAGCTAATGGTGTATCAGTGGATTGTTGACAACTACATCTCGCAGCCTCACATGAACTCATTTAACGATCAAGTTCCTCTCCCTCTTGCATCCCTCTCCTTCCTCGCTGTACCCCATCTTTGTCATATGCATCATCAAGTCTTTATACCGGGACACAGTCTCCCTCGACAGTGGGCCCAAAAGGCCGGAGTGGCTGGTTCTTTGATGTGTGAGGAAGATGAATGCTAACTGGATAGGGAGCGAGAAAAGGAGAGTGTTGTTGCTGCCTCTGAAAGTAGCATGGGGACTGTGAGGGGGGGGACATCAGAGAAGCAGGGATCTGAAACAAAGCTCGGTACTGTCATCTGGGAGCTGCCTTGCCAGGCTCTCACAACATCAAGACCAAATGGGAAAACTGTGTCTGCCAGCTCGGCAGTTGTGGCTGCACATTGAGAGGGTGAATGTAGTGAAATATAGCTTGGACAGGGCTCACACGTATGTGTTTTCTTCCTTCCCTTACAAACTCTGCACATGTTCATGAAACGAACACATTTCAGCTGGGCTGGGCAATTCTGAACTGGACTTCAGCGTGTAAAATCTATGGAAGACAATGCCACCAAATTATCGTCTGCTCGGGACAAGGATCCTGAAATTGATTTTGACTGCGTTGCAGCATGGAAGAGTCCTCAGCTTTGGCTCACAGGCTGGCAAAAGTGATACCATACTTTCACTGTACTCCATGTCATCGTAGTCATTCTTTGCAGCAAGCTTGAGCACTTAAACACCCATATATGCATACCCCAGAGTTGGGAGGAAACAACTTGTATAAAATAGATTAAAAAAGCGTACTGTTTTTATTTTGTAGGCACAAATGTGTGCCTACAACGCCTGAGAAGCAATAAAACATCTAATGCCACCAAAAAAGAAAGGAAAGAGAACTCACAGGAGTAGCACACTCAATGACGTGGCACCAATCCACGCATGTTTGCATGCCAGCATATGTGTGCGACGTGTGGACAAACAATAAAAATGACATTTGAATAAAAAAAAATAGAGAACTCACAGGAACAAGATGCTGGATGAGGTGGAACCCATACGGGCAAGTTCACATGCCAGTGTGCGCGTGCAACATCTGAAGAATGATTATACAGTCATCGACACACTGGATGTGCATGACGTGTGGCGTAGAGATCAAACATTTCATGTAGGAGATCGAGAATGTATCTAAAATAGCGTCCATTAAGTCGAAAAAAAAAACATAATCAAAACTCGGCTAATTTTCAACGTTGCCTTTTTTCCAAAAATCAATACAATTACACAATTTACAACTATGCGTAGGGATGGTATGCACAGTAAATCGTAGGGTATTTACAAAAATTGTGTCAAGATGGTGTCCATAGGCACATCGTACGCCAGCGTCTGCAGAATAAATTTCGACGGCGGAAGAGCAGCAAAAAGTAGAAGCATACCTTTGACTCCACAAGTTAAGAGCCCAAACGTAAAGAAAAGGACAGTTTTCCTGTCAGCGCTGCGTGAAGAACATCAGAAAAATCAGTAATTAAAGTTATAAGCACTTACCAATGGACCCTGTGAGTGCAACGTTGACGCCAACATCCGCAGTCATATCACCCTTAAACCCCCTTCCAAAATCTCCCTCTTTCTTCACGTTTGCATGCGCGCTCAGCTCAACATGGGGAACTTCATCCAATTGGGTTTTAACATCGATTCCAGCCTTCACTTTGACATCTTCTCCAAACGTCATCTGCGCATCAATTTTCATGTTGATTTTGTCTTTTTCAGCTTCAAGAGAGCTGTCAAATTATGCTACAAGCAATTAGAATCCATAAGTATCATTGTAATCAATAGTCGAACTGGTGTGGAAAGGGAGAGTCATGGCAGAGGGTAGGTTTGTGACTGATGGCATTGAACTAACGACTCAACAAGAAGGAACAAATTTTGACAAATGAACGCGTAAATCGCTGTATGAAACTAACACGCTAGCATTGTAATGAGTCAATCATCCACCAAAACAGGTTGGTCACATAGAATTACAGTTTTCAATATCTATATATACACACGGTTTCCTTCCTACCCAACAATCAATTCCTGCTGACCTTTGAGCCCTTCCTCAATGAGCAACAAACAAGAACACACAGCCATACGGGCTACTACAACAAGAAGACAAACGTTAGAGTGTGGTGAACTTTTGCGACGTGTTGGTAGGAACAAGTCCCAAATAGGAAAGTTCCCAGGACCACATCGTCGAATGCAATGCAGGAGACAGAACGGCCCCGTCATCAATTGATCAACCTCAAGTGGGAACACGAATTACCATGACAGCTAATGAGCCTAGCCACCAACGCACAGTCCAATACAGTCGTCATGATGGCGCCAGCTCCCCAGGCACGAGGACAAAAAACGCGACCCAGTACAACAGGATTACATCTAGAACGACTGTCCTAGACGTCCTGGATCTGAAAAAGTTCTAGGACGCCTGTCCTAGACTGTTGTGGATTGTAGAGGGCAGAGGAAGGTGTGTACATGTCAAAAGAAGGACAGAGTGCGTAGACAGCAGACATTGTGTAAGTAGTAGACTCAAAGAGCAGATTGGGTGATTTCGTTCAAGATTACAAAAGTGATACCATAAATGTACACAGAAGAGTCCCATCACCAAGATAGTGCCAAGTGACCAGACAGCAAGCTCGCTAGTAACTCACGCAAAAGCATAGTCCAGGACAAATAGAGATCTAAAATGTCTGTTCTAGACATCTATTTGTCCTGCATCTCGAGTGCAGTGGAAAAGAACGTGGAGAGTCATTTCGAGGACAAGTAGGCTCAAGTTCTCAGATGGAGTCCATGATGGAGGCATAAGTGGACAAGACATTCTGGAACAGCTGTCCTAGAGCATGGTGGAGCAGGACAAGACATTCTAGGACTACTGTCTTAGAGCGTGGTGGAGCAGGACAAGATGTTCTAGGACCCTTGTCCTAGAGCATGGTGGAGCAGATGTGGAAGGTAGTTCAAGGAATCGATTAATTTCCTAACTGGGGAAGTTCTCAGCACATGACCAACATCATGGATTGTAGTCATGTGAGCTCATCACATGATTACAATTTCATAATTGTTGAGTCATGATGTAATCGCTCAACTCGATGTAGCCGTTGTGGCGTAGCAGCATGTTGATGCTGTATGCCTCATCGAGGATCATACAGCCTGGTATAGCAGCATGGATGTGCTGCATACCTCTTACTACTGTCATTGAGGACACTTACTGTGTGAGGACCTTAGGACCTAGTATAGCAACACATATGTGTTGCATACTCATTGTTGTCGTTGACGACGCTTCCTCCAGCATCTTGGAATACTGATGTCTTGATTCTTGAGGCACTCAACTGCGAAGAGAATATAAGACTACTCATCATTTTGGACTTGCCTCTTGAGAACCTCTCAGAGACCCTGCAGACGCTCATCAATAAACATGCATTGCATGTCTGAAGCAAGGTAATATTGCCTATTTTATGCGACCGTACTTATGTCTATTCTACGTCATGGAACTTTCATGGACCCACCCATCTTTCCATAATTAGTCGTTTCCATGCATTCCGCCTGCTCTCACCTTTCTTCTCTCGCTCCAAGGCTCAGACACTGCCCACCCAGATGGAAATCAGCCAACATTCAAGATTTGTCAACAAGCCGCTTACAGTCCAATATGTCAACATTGAGAGCAAGAGGCAGGGTACACCGTTTTGGAAGGTTATATTGCATCAACGGAGATGCACGGCCCATGTAGGTTTGGAGCAGTACAAAACTTATTAATTTAGATGGAAATATTGTATATTAGTAAATATCTTACAATGGTAGAAGAGAGAAAAGTACTCGAACAGAAGAAAAGGAATGGTAAAGAAGACACATTCCAAAGAAAAGAATTATCGTTGCAATTATAGCAAGGATGGAAACAGTAAAGTAGAACATGACATCAGGGCAGCAACCAATGACAATAGACATAATCGTGATACATCCAGTGTAAAATGCGAGAATTGTGAGAATAGCCACCGATACTGCAAGAAAGAACATTGTCGTCAAGATCTATTTGGGTAAGAAACATAGTCTCACCTTTAGAGCTTGAAACTCACGATCATGATCGAAGGGCCCAAGACGTTGTTGATTAAAACGTATGATACGGCCAATGTTAACAAAATTGTCGAGATCACAGTGCATAATGTGATCATAACAATTGAAAAACCCTTGAGGACAAAACTTTCTTGCGATAGAGCCATGGCAGGGATCATTAGGCTGAAAAACATTGTCAACAACTCAGCATTGAAGAGAGGACAAACACCAACGCTAGCAAGAGCAATGTCTGTTGAACATTAAGAGAACAGTCTTGAGGCAAAATTAAGAGAAGAACCACTTACCAGATGCACGCTTTCAATGCAGAAAATGCGTAAATCTTTCAACACTCTAACGCGCTCCTCGCCCCTGGTCTCCTGGAAGGTAAAAAGACGAGAAATAATGTAGCCTGGGGAGATGTCAAGCATGAATGGTGAGTAGAATAAGTCCGCCTAGCAGCTGCCAGGCATCCTTATTAGAAAAAATATCGTCGAGGATGCTAAGTTGTGACGATGTTTGAGAAGAGGTCTGCCTAGCAGCTGCTGGGCATCCTTGTTAGAAAGAAATGTGGTGGAGATACAAAGTTGTCAGAAGACGTCTGAGAAGAGGTCTGCCTAGCAGCTGCCGAGTGTCCTCGTTAGAGAGAAATGTGGTGGAGATGCAAAGTTGTCAGAAGACGTCTGAGAAGAGGTCTGCCTAGTAGCTGCCGGGCATCCTCATTAGAGAGAAATGTCGTCGAGATGCTAAGTTGTTAGAAGACGTCTGAGAAGAGGTTTGCTTAGCAGCTGCCGGGTGTCCTTGTTATATTCAACCTCCAAACCCATCAGGTTCAGCTAGCATCTGCTGGGTATCCTAGCCTCTATTAACCCCTCCGTTGATAACGTGTGACAAGGGGTCCACTTAGTAGCTGCCGGGTGTCCTTGTTCCAGTTAGAATGAGAAACGGAGAGTCAGTGAAAATAAGAACATCAACTTACTACACGGGTCAAGCATTCTGATGAGCAGGAGGCGTAAAAGAGAGGGAACATGTAGAGAAAAGGAGCGACGCGGTCCTGATGTGGGCGCAGAATGTGTCTCAATGAGGGGTTGATTGATTACATAAAAATCAAGTCACATGCTGATCCCTAATTATTTTATAAAAATCAGATCAAAACATCACTTTCACAATAATCAATTACTGGCAGAAATCATCACCCTCAAGGAACGAGGTTGACAAAGTAAACATGACTTGGAGCGAATCGAACATGAAAGCTTCCTCTGACAACAAAAAGAACTTTGATAATTGGAGTTGGAACACTAGCATGGATGTTTGGGGCACGCAAGCAAAGCCACCGGATTCAAGACGACCCCTCACCCTGCTCCTTGCCAAAATACACAAGGAAAACAGCTCTTCATCAACTCCACAACCAGAAATATCATCAAGGGTTGCAGTACCTCTTCAAAGCCTAACATATCCTGGACACAAGTCTTCATCCTCGACTCCTGTTCCATCGCCAACATTAGACAGGAAAGGCACTCCTTTGAAAATTACAATGAAGGAGATTGATCTCTCTGAGTCTGCATTGAGTGGAGTTGCCAATTCTGCACCACCGCTTGAGTCGTATATGAATCGATCCCGAATTACATCGAACACGATTAGGTATGTCTTTATGTTCTCTTGCCCTTCGCACAAAACATAAAAGAACTTCAGATATATACTACAAGCAGTTCGGCTGCAATTTGATCTCGACAGTGCACTGGAGAACGTTGAATGTTGGAAGCGTCTATGGTCGTCCACACAATTCACTCGAGCCACACTTCTAACCCAAAACATCATCAATGATAAGCGCCTGGATTATGGTCAAAATGTGAAGAAACTGGAGAACAAGTTGCATGTAACCATTCGACACCTTGCAGACCTGCCAGAGCTCTCCACACACACCGATTTAGTGTCAGCAAAAGCCAATGAACAGGGTCTAGTCCAATACACCGTCCAATCACAAGATTGGATAGGGGACCTCAAAACTCTATATCGTGCCTTGGTTGCTCCCAAAACTAGTTCTTGTGCTTCCCTGCCTGTGACTGAACGGCCAAAACACCCCAATGAACTTGTTTGGAAACAAATAGAAACACTTGTCCAGTCAGTCGATGACAACGTAGATCTCATTGAGGACGTTTTATATGCCAGTAAAGAAATCTGAGAAGGTGTCGCATCCAAAGCTGCTGTAATTTGTGCGGATCATGGTGCAAAAAAAATATCTGTACCTAAGGGGAAACGCTTGTTGAAGGAGTCACGGCAAATCAGATCCCACTTGGAAGCATTGACAACTGAAAGGGTGGATGTACTGATGACAATACACGAGAACAGACTAGCTTTGGAAAATCTCAATGCAGAATTTGATTATTGTCAAAAGTCGATTCAGCAAGCAAGTCAAAACTATCTTGATGCATGTGAAGACTGTTTACCATTACCACTTAACTTGCTGGTTATATCAAGCACCTAGAACAATGGAAAGCGGAAGACATCATTGTCATTGAGCGGCTGAAGCAACAGGTTGAATCTCTCCACCCTGAGCAGCAGCACCCAAGCAAACTACCATTTGATCAGGAGGAGTTGAAAGAACGGATTAAGAAATATGCTTTGGACAATATGACAGGACAGGTCAACGGCATGTTCCTTATCATTCAGGATTTAGCAAAGAAAAATCACCATGCCTTTGCAAGAGAGGTCTCAAAGAAGCTCGAACCGATATTGGAAGAAACATACCGGGTTTGTCATAGGGTGGAAGCTTTGGGTCAGGGGTTATAGTTTCAGTCAAAAAAAAGTACAACAATAAAATAGAATGAATGCGTGCCAGAGAACGTCGAACCGATGAAATCAAAATTTGTGCATGTTTGTATGCCAGCATATGCGTGCGACACGTTAAAAATACGACAGAAAAATCAAAAAAGGGATAATCCACAGGAACAGCACGCTGATGACTTGACACATATTTGTGCATGTTTGTACCAATGTATGCGTGCAACGCATGAAAAAATTGATACAATTACACAGTATGCGTGACAAGGGTATGTACAATAAATTGGTATTTACAGTGTCAAGTTGGTGGCTTCTAGGGTGATTTCGTTCAAGCTCATACCATAAATGTACACAGAACAGCTCTGTCACCAAGGTAGTGCCGAGTGACCATGAGAGCAAGCTCAATGAGGCTAGTAATCCCCGCAGTCTGGAGAAGGCCGCCAAGGGGGCAAAGTCCAGAAAATATGGAGGTCTAGGATGGCCATTCTAGACCTCCATTTGTTCTGCATCTTGAGTGCAGTGAAGGAGAGTCATTTTTAGGACGAGTCAGTAGGCTCAAGTTCCCTGATAGACGTCCGTGGAGGAGAAAATGGACAAGGCATTCTAGGACGGCTGTCCTAAAGCGTGGTTGAGCAGAACAAGATGTTCTAGGACAGCTGTCCTAAAGCGTAGTGGAGCAGACGGTGGAGGTAGTTTTGAGGAATTGACTAATTTCCTAACTGGGGAAGTTCCTAGCACATGACTCTAAAATTATAAAATTGTAATTGTGACATAATCACTCAACTCAAGTGAAGTACGATGTAGTTGTTGTGGCAGCACGGTGATGCTGTACGCCTTGTTGAGGATAATACAGCCTGATATAGCAGCACGGATGTGCTGCATACCTCTTACTACTGTCGTCGAGGACACTTACTGTGTGAGAACCTCAGAACCTAGTTGCTGCATACTCATCAGTTGTTGTTGACAACGCTTCCTCCAGTATCTGGGAGTACTGATGTCTTGATTCTTGCATTCTCTTACTCGAGGCATACAAATGACAACCTTGGAACAGCGTATAGCAACACAGACGTGCTACATACGAGTTGTTGCCCTGATATAGCAACACAGACATGCTGCATACACCTTATTGCGGTACAACAAGAAGCCTGCTGTTCAATATCTTTCTTTACTCTAAACCTTTACCTGCCGTTCAATGTCTTCATTCTTGGAGGAATCAATATTCAACCTCAGTTACAGGATGTCGACTTGGAACAGCGTATAGCAACACAGACGTGCTGCATACGGGTTGTTGCCGTCGTCAACGCGGTGATGCTGCATGTCTTGTCAATGACCTTTGAACCAAGTATAGCAACACATACATGCTGCATACATGTTATTGCTGTCATCGATTTGGCGTTGATAATACGTAGCCTCAACTTGTATATGTTCTTGCAATAAGAAAAGGGGAGAAGGGAGATTCAAACCCATACTCTGAAAGATCAGATCAGTGACAATCAACAAGTTGGGGTCAGACACAGCCACTTTGAGGTGGAACGATTGAATAGTACACTGTATAGCAGTGCATCTGTGCTGCATATGAAGCCAGGGTCATCAACGTGGCTTAGCAGCATGGGGATTATGTATGCCTTGTTGATGTACAGACAGAGCGAGAAGACTATCTTCAGTATATTTGTCTTTCATTCTTTTTTTCATGGTCACAACGAGCAACTGTCATGGAGAATTGACACACATTCCTTGTTGTTTCCTCTTGCAACCTAACACTTCGAAGCAGAACGTGAGCTCTGTTTCTTTTGTTGCTAGTTACTTGGTTGCAACGCGGGTGTACTCGAGCCTGGGAACACTGCGTCACATGCACCACAACCTGCTGCTTGATTCATTCTATTGAATTCAGCTACTTGGTCACAACGTGGGTGTATTCGAGCCCAGGAACACCCAGTACCATGACCTGTATCTCATTGAATTCAGCTACTCGGTCACAACGTGGGTGTATTTGAGCCTGGGAATACTGCGTTGCGTGCACCACAACCCGTGCTTTGCCCCTTTGAATCCGTCTCTGACGTGTTAGCAGATTTTGCAGATCTTCATGGATGGTGGGTTGATTTCTCCATTGCCCACGTCTGGTGGACACCACCTGTGTACTTGAGCCTGGGAATACAGAATGGAGTGCTCCATGACATGGGACTAGCGAATCATGGCTGCTTAGGCCTCCCTTTCAGACAGGAATGAAGGAGTTCAGCTATTTTTGTTGAGTACGTCTCCTTGCCTTCTCTGCCTGGTGTTTTTGACCTTTTTTGAAGACAAGGTCAGGAACAGTCTATTCCTTCCGGATTAGCATGCTAATTTCTGCCTTGACTGATTTTGACATGGAAAGGGCACTCGCGTGATCAGTCAATGCATTTTGGAGTCCATCATCCTTCTTCAGCGACTCACCCATGAGCTCTCCTGCTCCTTCAGAGCCCCACACTACTTGTCCTTCTTCTGTCCCCGGCCATTGTACCCCTTTGCTAGTGGTGGTTACTCTTCCTTCTTCTCCCCATTTGTCGGAGGCCATCACTTAGCACACAGCTGAATCTGCGCTTTCTGAGGCGTTACCAGCTCACAAGACCAAGGATAAGAAGAGCCACGACAAAAGGCACAGCAAAGAGAATCGCAGAAAGAAACGCCAGCATGCCAAGTTGAATGCTACTCACAAGTTTTATAACAAGCGCCCTGCCGTCCATGAGAAATACTTTGAACGCTACGGGCACCAGGCCATTGAGAGCAACTTTGACTTCATGAACGCCTCCACCGATTCTTCGGGCTTGACTGGGCTTCGTTGGTCGTTTTCAAAAAGGACTTACACACTCAAAGAGATCGTTTCTCTTAGCAAGTTTGACGTGTGTGAATGGAATGGAAGGTGTGTATCTTTTTCACTCACAAATGCAGGAAGTCAGACATTAAGACTTGCAGAACACCAACATCCATTGTTGACCGGTGCGTGCACATCATTGCTCACCTTGCTGGCCATCCTAATACTGCCGACTGGCCTCAAGTACACAAAGAAGCAGCAGAACTGCTTGAGATTAATCATGGGTTATTAGTCCCTCCAGGTGCATCCAAACTTCATCGACGGGGCGAGTTTTTTTCTGTGCCATTTGGAGTCTCATACAGCGGTGGCCAGAAGATGCCCAGCATTTGTCGCCAAGCTCCTCAAGTTAGATATGCTAAATTCCAGTGCGCCGTTCAAACGGCTTGCTCACTTTGCATCAGGTAAGCTTCAAGGGTCTTCTTACTAGCTTGTACTCAAACCCTTCCAGCTGTCTTTGCAACATGGGCCCCTTGCATCTATGACTATTATGTAGACCGCCTGGGCCTAGTGTTTTCCAACAACAAGGATCTCAAACGGATCTTTGTGGGCAGCATTTTTCCTTCTGCAACTTATAATTTTGGACCTGCTATGGTTTGTTTACTTCACACCGACTCCGCCAACCTTCCTTTTGGTTGGTGCGCAATTACGGCGCTGGGGCACTTTGATTCGAAGCGTGGGGGACACATCATTCTTTGGGATTTAGGCCTAATCATTGAGTTTCTGCCCGGGTCAACTATATTGATTCCATCTGTAGTTATTGCTCATGGAAACATTGCAATTGGAAAGGGTGAGACCTGGTATTCTTTTACACAGTATGCTGCCAGCGGACTTTTTCATTGGGCAGAACATTCCTGTAAAAAGGAGAATTTTTTTGTGAGCTTGATGGAAGAGGAGGTGAAAAAAGAGGCTCAGAAAGAAAAGAAACGTTGGCAAGGAGGCGTTGACTTATTTTCAAAACTTACAGACGTTTATACAGTTTGAACAAAAATATATCTATTCTACAATGGTTTGATTACATATTGATACTGAGAAATTGGGTTTGATCAAGTGCAAAACAGCTGCCGGTTTTAATAGTATCAGACCCAACATAAGCCAATAACTAATTTTTACCATAAATATGAGTCATCTCTATGCGCTGCTAATATCGGCATGTTTTGCGTAACGCCGGTGCCACATCTCCAGAACATCTATGGCTGTAACCTGCAAAGGGAATTGTGTAGTTTTGAACATTGCAATATTCAATGGCTACTTACATTGGCTTTGCTGTAATAGACCGTTTCGATTGTGTTGGTAGTCTAATTATCTTTAGTGGTGTTAAACGGACAAGAGTTGGTGGTAACTGACAACATATAAGGAAGCAACAGGGCTTGGGGATGTCAATTTTTTACCCTGGCTCGAAGGTCTCGACATCCTGTAACTGAGGTCAAATATTGATTCCTCCTAGAATGAAGACATTGAATGGCAGGTAAAGGTTTAGAGTAAAGAAAGATATTGAACAGCAGGCTTCTTGTTGTACTGCAATAAGGTGTATGCAGCACGTCTGTGTTCTGATACCAGGGCAACAACTCGTATGTAGCACGTCTGTGTTGCTATACGCTGTTCCAAGGTCGTCACCTATATGCTTCGAGTAAGAGAATGCAAGAATCAAGACATCAGTACTCCCAGATACTGGAGGAAGCGTCGTCGACGACAACTGATGAGTATGCAGCAACTAGGTTCTGAGGTTCTCACACAGTAAGTGTCCTCGACAACAGTAGTAAGAGGTATGCAGCACATCTGTGCTGCTATATCAGGCTGTATTATCCTCAACGAGGCGTACAGCATCACCGTGCTGCCACAACAACTACATCGTACTTCACTTGAGTTGAGTGATTATGTCACAATTACAATTTCATAATTTTAGAGTCATGTGCTAAGAACTTCCCCAGTTAGGAAATTAGTCAATTCCTCAAAACTACCCCCACCGTCTGCTCCACTACGCTTTAGGACAGCTGTCCTAGAACATCTTGTTCTGCTCAATCATGCTTTAGGACAGCCGTCCTAGAACGCCTTGTCCATTTTCTCCTCCACGGACGTCTATCAAGGAACTTGAGCCTACTGACTCATCCTAAAAATGACTCTCCTCCACTGCACTCGAGATGCAGGACAAATGGAGGTCTAGAATGACCGTCTTAGACCTCCATATTTTCTGGACTTTGCCCCCTCGGCGGCTTTCTCCAGACTGCGGGAATTACTAGCCTCATTGAGCTTGCTCTCATGGTCACTCGGCACTACCTTGGTGACAGGGCTGTTCTGTGTACATTTATGGTATGAGCTTGAACGAAATCACCTTAGAAGCCACCAACTTGACACAATTCGATGCATTTTTGTAAATACCGATTTATTGTACATACCCTTGTCACGCATACTGTGTAATTGTATCAATTTTTTCACGCATTGCACGCATACATTAGCACAAACATGCACAAATGTGTGTCAAGTCATCAGCATGCTGTTCCTGTGGATTATTCCTTTTTTGATTTTTCTGTCGCATTTTTAACGTGTCGCACGCATACACTGGCGACAATGAATATGCAGCACATATATGTTGCTATACTAGGTTCTGAGCTCCTCACACAATAAGTGTCCTTGACAACAGTAGTAAGAGGTATGCAGCACATCCGTGCTGCTATACCAGGGTGTATGATCCTCAACGAGGCATACAGCATCACCGTGCTGCTATGCCACAACAACTACATCATACTTCACTTGAGTTGAATGATTATGTCACGAGTGAACTTCCCCAGCCGACTCTTCAAAACTACCTCCACCATCTGCTCCACCACGCTCTAGGACAGCTGTCCTAGAACGCCTTGTTCTGCTCCACCATGCTCTAGGACAGCCATCCTAGAACGTCTCATTCTGATTCACCATGCTCTAAGACTTGTCTACAACACATCTGGCTGCTACATATTGATACGCTTGTCTCACGCATTGGCATCAAAATCAATCTGATAAGTCAGGTCAGTGGCTGTGTCAAAAAATATTCTGGTGGCTGTGCAAAAAGACACTTGCAAAGTTGACATGAAACGCTATCACGATGAAAATGGCCTACAAATAAGACAGCTACAGAACAAAATCAATTGCCTCAATGCGATTGTCCATGATCAAGAACTAATTGATTGTGATAAAATCATCCTTGAGCTTCTGCAGAAAGAACGTGACCGAGTTTTTAGGAAATATCAGGCAGAGGTGCGCCCTTCTTACACAGGAGGAAGCAATTTGATCTTAACATTAGGGCTCACATCAACATTCAGATGTGTCATGATCAAGACCAAATCGAACAGGATGAGATTGGGGTTGAAGATCAACAAGAAAGACGCGACCAAGTTAGAGACTTAGAGGCTGAGAGTCCCTCTCATGCAGGAGGAAGCAATTCAATCTCAAGATTAGGGCTTGAGGAGGGGGTTGATGGAACTAGTAGGTAATCTCAATTTGTCGTTCATGTTGTGTCTCATGGTACGGTGTTATTTACAGCGCCCCTATCCCGCAAGAATGTCCAGCCAACAGAGGTTACAAGTTTTTTGGAAACTATAGAAGCGACAACTACCTACATCCTCAAACATCACACTGATCACAACGGGATCACATACTGTTGGAGTAAAGATGTACATCTTAATAATTATGTTTCACACTCATGAATGCACAACCCTCTGGTTAGGATGCAGACTTACTAGCACTAGGATTACAAAATCTCAGCGGAAAAAGAATCAAAACCAGAGTTTATCATGCAGATATTCATGATACTTCCAAGCTTCATCTTGCATGGCAGAATGAAACTATCAAGGTCAAGGTTGTTTGTACTACCATAGGCAAGCTTGACTTCTTTTTTGTTTGTTCAACCCTCTGATCCAGTTTCAGCATTTGGTCTGGGTACTGACAAGGGTGATGTTTGATTTGCACTGCAATTCTCAGTATGTTTTATTTTCTAGCCGTTATTATCTCTGACATTCCAACTATCTTGACATGCACAGCAAGACTTGATGGAGGTGCATGGTCTCAAGATCGAGCTTGTACCTCTGAAAACAGTGAAAAAGTCCAAATATAGGGAGAAGAAATTGAAGTATGGCAACAATGAGGAGGCTGAGGTATGTTATATGACAGTGGAGAATGGCAATAATCTTAGGGACAGTGAGGAGTCATGTTTTTTGATCAAGGAAAGCAATCCTGAAGTATTGGACTTATCAGAAGACTAGACGGACTATTTCTTTATAATGATATCATTTTATTGAGTGTCACTGTTCAATTTCCCTGCTGAGCTGTGTCTAGTGGGGGCCTGCTTGTCTTAGGAGCCTTGAGAGGAACTTTGGGAATGAGTTGATGCACCATGTCAATGCATTCATCCAGCCCTCTCCATGCTAATCCTGCCCTTGTTCACGAGGTTTATAAGCACCATCATTAGTCCATGACTGATTTATATAACGCTGTGTAAGTGAGCGAGCAGTAGTTAAATACTCTCCGTGGCCTGGCT
>QLOM01000464.1:0-45891 GCA_003313785.1 Termitomyces sp. MG148
AAGCATTGAGATTTTTTAATTTTTATTATTCTGTTTTTTCCGATACATTTTATGTAAAACTTGGGAAAAATGTATTAGAAATTACATAACATGTTTCTAACAACTTTTTCTCAAGAAATTCCAGGGATTTCCTGAAGTGATTGTCAAGTCTCATCCTTGTTCAGTTCAGTTCTGACAGGTCTATTCTATGGAAGGGTTGGCGTTCACATATGGTGTGCTCAGAAGGCACATAATCTACCCATGTCTCAGTATTTTTACTCACAGTGTCCCAGATCTTGACAGTCTTAGCATCCAATGCAGTCACGAAGAACGCATGGTCAGGCAGAATGAAAAGTATTAGTATGACTCTGAATAATGTAACTGGAGTACTACCGTAGGTTGAAATTGCCAATCCAGAAGGGACCCGTGACCGCGGTCGCAGAGTTGCAGACATGGATACTGGTGAGGACCTGCCGGATAGATCAGAAGACCCCTCTGATCGTATCTTAGAATGAGTGTCCAAAAGCCCCATCGCATTAGTTTTCAAGGGCCCAACGGCAGGCGCTGCTTTCTGACCATCAGTACTTCTGATATGAAGCCGACTGATTGGTCTATATGTCTGGGAATTTGCAGCCAATAGTATGGACTCAGTGGGGCTAGATGATCGTCCATGGGCCTGCAGGAGACCAGAGGCAGGATGGGAAGTGGATGAGGTGGATGAGGTGACAGGCAAGAAGTTACCACCAGATGGAGGACCTGATCCGATAGGGGACGCAGATCCATTGATTGTCTGTAACCTGCGATGAAGGCCTTTGATAGGTGCGCCAGAAGCACTATAGTCTCCGCTGAGCACGCAATTGGGATACGTTGGACTGAGTAAAGGTGTCCGGCGGTCTGAACTATCAAATGTAGATCTTTGTGAGGTTGAAGTGAGGCGGGAGTAACAAGAAATTGATTTGGAAGAGGTGCGGGTTTTCAGGAATATGGTTTGTGGCACAACGCCTAGCTTCTGAAGCTTGATGTCTTCCATAACTTTGAGGTTTGTACTTGTCTCAGGATCAGAGTTTAGATGTGA
Organism: Termitomyces sp. MG148; assembly: GCA_003313785.1. Classification (NCBI taxonomy): domain Eukaryota; kingdom Fungi; phylum Basidiomycota; class Agaricomycetes; order Agaricales; family Lyophyllaceae; genus Termitomyces; species Termitomyces sp. MG148. The sequence continues at coordinate 1,055 of QLOM01000464.1, forward strand.
TGCAAAACTGGACCATGGGTACGTAGATTGTAAGTAGAGAACTGTGACATATGCTTCGCTGCATACCTTGAAGTGGCATTAGCTAACTTCAGGATGTAGTCCCTCATAGTGTGCAATTTGCTCTCCTTGCTCGAAGTCATTCCAAGTTGCTGCAGCTTTACAAGATGGGCTTCATCCCTGGACAGGTCATTCATTAGTCTTTCAGATTAAACACGGGCTCACTCTTTGGACTTATTCCTTGCAATGGTACTGTTTCTGGTCTTATGCACAGCACGCTTTCATGGGGAGATGCAACTTTGGCCATGTTACTACGCCGCACTGTACGCCAGAAACTTGTCCTGTCTGCTTTCATTGCCCACTGCACAGCAGCATCAAGAATTTGTCTTGAAAGCTATGTCATACGCTGTTTCATCAGTCTTTCTCACCATCAAAATTGATCAATACAAACAGGAGGTTTCATAGCCATCAATAAGCTCAACTCTTTGATTTCCTTCACATCACACTTCAGGAAATGTTGGAGCAACGGATACAGGATGCACCAAACATCACTCGGAGGTAAGTGGCAAACAGCAGAAGCAATGAAGGCTGCTGATCCTAAGAACAAAATATAGATCTTGGCTAGTCAAGAGGAGATATAGGTCAAACCTTGCCTGATTGTGTCCACCCAAATATGCATTTTTTGAAACAGACCCAGTTCACAAAGGCTCATCAAAGTTGAGAGTACCTTAGCAACTACTGTCTCTTCAACATCTTTACAGCAGCAATTCAATCACTTGAGTGTCTTGCCTTGCTGAAACTACTACTCACCTGATAAGGCCTGTACCATAAGAGGTAAAATGTACTCCTCCAAACCCCGCCCTCCAGCACAAGCAGCGACATCAACAATACTCTCAAAGAATGCATACCACAAGAGCCAATTGTGGTCATTAAGATAAATAATCATGTGGCTTAGGAGGACGTTGTTGGTCTTCTGTCTGCCAAGGAAAATGCACAAGGATCAGATGTTGTGCAATACAGCACGTTCCCCTTCTCAAAACTTGAACAATTGACTGAGGTTGAAAAGCAGAGTGCCTTCCAGAAACAACTCTGCAATGATGCATCCTGCACTAAAACAATCCATAGCCTCTGTAACCTTCCCATCACGCTTTCCCTCAGTGTCACCCATTGCCAGCTTAGATTTCTTTGCACTGATCTCGGGATTTGCACTGGCTGTGTAGAAACGTTCCGGCTCAATATAACATGTTCGTCTTCCTGAAGTACCAAAAAAGAAAGAAAAGTCAGCAGGGTCATCCAGAGGAAGGTAAGTCGGTTTGTATGACACAAAGTCAGAGAGGTACACCCAATTCCAGGACGTCACTAAGATATTCTGCGATTTGATGTCACCATGGGATATCTTCCAATTTCTTGTGTCACATAAAGCATGCAATAGCTGGAAGGCTATCCAACGTTTCTCTATCATGCTCAAAAATGGCTGAGTACTGAAAAAGTTGGTGACCCCAAGACAGCCATAGCAGGTTTTGATAGAAGACACACCTGATACGGTCATATAGGTTGCTTGCAATCCATTGCCGGACTATGTAGCCTGCCTTGTTGGTCTCCACAAAAGCTTGATAGTTGTAAACATTGGGGATATCCTGTAGCGCTTCTCTCTCAACTAACCAAAGTTAAGACCAATTTATCCCTTTGCTAATAAATACCATGATGTAACCATGTCTTCCTTTTGTGGAATAGGGAGCTGCTAAACGTATGGAAGGCATGACACCTGCTTCAATTGTTGCGCTGCTTTGCCATGCTAAGCGCACGTTCCGTCAACCTACTATATCAGTCAAGTAATTTGGTGGAGCTCATTCCTGTGCAAGTCGTTGTTGGACCGGCTGGAGGTTGACACTGATATTTAGCTCAACGTCCCGTTCTGCATGTAAACATGAATGAAATGTGAACCACAGCGTCTATATAACAGAGACTGCCATCTTGATCTATTTTCTCAGTGCACTCTGAAAAACAAGATGGAGCCACATACAAATTCTATTTCACCTTTGGTCTTGTGGCCTTTCTTGAGCTGTCTTGTCTCATAGAGGGTGAGCAGCTCCTTGAAGAGCGTGCCCTCCTTGGAGGGGAGGTTTCTTTTGGCAGAAACAGGGACAAAGGCAAACAACACGTGTGCGCACTTCCCACTCAACGACAATGGTTGTATAGACCTGCCATGCCGCCCAGCCCTCTCTCAAGCGCAAGCTTGCCTTCCACAATAAGCTCACTGTAAGGGCAACCTCTGGAGGCTATGGCTCAGTCACACAGCTGGCAGAGGGAAATCCAAAATATATATATACAACCATAACTACTCACCTAGCAGAGGGAAAACCAAAGAGAACAAGTCTAGGGATTTCCTATGCCAGGAGTGATGCTTCCAAGGCTCCAGAAGCATGGGAAGTAACTGTATAGCATGACAAAAGCCACAATAAAATTTATAATCTAAAAAAGGAAAATCTCCAAAAATAATCAAAAACTCGGGAATTGCCATTGCCAGAGGTCATGCACATGTCTCATGTGACTTGCTTAGTAATTTGGAGGCTAGCCTTGAGATGACTAAGCCTCTGGAAGCATTGGCTACACTTGTTTGAATGATAACTAAAGAACCAGAGCATCTCAAGGGCTGAGAATAGTACTAATAGATAGTGTTGAAAGAATAGAAGCAGTAAAGTAAAAGAGTGACAGCAGAAATAAGGAAATAAATAGAGGAAGAATAAAGGAATAAGGAGTGAAAGAAGGGAGAAATGAGGAGTCCCCTGACACTCACCGGCAAGGGTCTCTCTACCAATGCCTTCCTCAAGAAGCTCAAGTCCCTCCATGGTGATCATGGCTGTGCACAGGTTGACTTGTCGAGCGCCTGCACCGCCACACACTACGAGGCTACAGTTGAAACTTTGCAATATGGTAGATAGTCAAGTTGAATTACAAACATACAAATAGACTATGCCAAATCATTTCACCAGATATGAGGTAGCTGTCTCTCAGGTTGAGGGTTGAGGGTGACTAGACAATCAGCGACTTGAATTTGTACTCATGTGAGATACATACCTCTGTCTGTCTCCTCCTCCTACGCTTCATCTTGCAGTTCCTCTGAAATTCTTTGCTGAACCAAACTTCAGCACTGTCCACATCCTCATTCTCTCGAGGTTGCCATTTATCATAGGCCTTTCTCAGGGTGTCCAGACAAGCGATGAAGTGTTGAGCGACCCATGTAGGATCTAGATTTCTATTGGGATACTTTTCTATGACATGTGCCGCAAACTGGTTGGCAAGTTAGACATTCCATATATTCTGAGGGGAATGGATCCAGATCTGGGGTTTGTCAATGTTTGGTCCCAGAGCAGTGTCATCCACGGCAAAATTTGCTATGTCAACAACAGAGGCAAGAAGCTCTGGCCGCTCACTGACAACCTTGAAGAAGTCAACATCTTGCTCAGCATCTAAAACAAATTTCATCTTGGGTGTTGTGATAGTCAGTGCGATTGACACATGTCTGAGGAACCTTGAAGGGGGATGTCCTAAGAATGAGTACCTTCCTCCAAGCGGGAGTACAGAGTCCATTCATCTGGTCCCATAGCTCTTCTACTTCTTCTTCAAGTCTCCTGACCGTATTCAACAGGTCGTTGTCGTCATCTTTGTCATGTTGGTTATCACTGGGAGCATTGCTTCTTATGTCATCTCCATGGGCAGGCAGAGCAAAATCGGAACTATTTGAGGCAGTGACCTAGAAATGATATGATAGAACATTATAGCATGCATCAATACGTTAGAATGAAAGGGCGTACAGTGTTGATAGAAGAGGGAAGCTAGAAGTCGCTCATAGTGTGTGCTTTGTGTGCGTTGACAATGATTCAGAGCAAGACAAAGCGAGCTCAAAGGATGAATTGTCTCAAGATTCTGAACTCCAATTCTTTGTTTGAAGTGTGCACAAAGAAAGCATCATATGAATATGTCTTTAGACTACAAACTTGCAAACAGCACGCTCATCACCTTCAGAACATGCTCACTCCCTTTGGAACATCGCCTGTTCTGCTAAGTGATTGACAACGTGAAAACCAATATTTCAAGCGCAGGCTTTACCAAATGAAAGAAATGGCTGGATCAGTTGGCAATTAAAGAGTTGGTGGCTTGCAATTTGGGGAACAGGAGACGTATAAACATTGACAATGCCCTAGAAGTAGTGTCAAAGCTGTCAAAGCTGGATTTATCATGTGAATGGACTTGTACAAGAGCAACAGGACTTACTCCCACATGGCAGCGAGGCTGTATTATGACCAAGCTTGCTTTGCCAAATATTGGGCTAATGGACAGAAAAAATTTTTGGCAAGAAGGCTGTGAGAAAAGCAGAGTAGCAGAGAGAAAGATAAGTAGAGAACCAGAGCTCGGGGAGAAACGAGGCAAGCTTGGTGAACCCAAACCTTGAGGAAAAGGAGCAAGTTTAGGTGAATCCAGAACTTGAGGTAGCTTGTGGTGTGGTCGCAAGAGTCAGACACTGGATTGACATAATACCCATGGGATTCCTCCAATCCACATTACTAAGCAACTTCTGTCGAGGGACTGGTCTCTGGACCGTGTCCAACCTATTCTGAGCTTAGTCCAACAATATGCCTATTCCTAGCAGATCTGACTGGCCGCTTGGCCCACCCTTTCCCCTTCTGTCTTGTAGTAGTCAGCCTTGATGAGTCATATGCCTGGACTTTACTAAGCATCAATTATTGTTAGTCATACTCCTGTACATACTGGAGCTCAATTAGTAAATAGTATCAGTAATAGCACAGCCACGGATGTAGTATATATAGGCAGCCTGTGGGATAGAATATCCCCAGGCTGAACAATAGCAGTGTTCTTCTGGCCTATCCACTGAACTGATCATAAGCTTATCTAGCGCTGTTTGACCCTCTGTTAGCCTTGCTTGCCTCTTGCCCAACTCCTGCCCGCCTCTGCACTCGCTTGACTCTTGCTTGCCCCTTGCATTGCCGACTCTGTGGAAGGAGTTCTGCAGACGTCAAGCATTCCCCTTACAACTTCTCTATTAAATAATTAAATATTCAGTGAGATATCCATAAAACTACCTAGACAAAAGGAAAATTTTTATTGGGTGATAAAAAGACAATTTATTTGTCTGGAAGAGCGATTTATCATGGACTACTTCTAATGGCTTTTGGTATTCTTTACGCGTAGTGATAGCAAACAGCTGAAAGCCTGGTATGCCCATAAATGCATCTATAATGCAAGATCAAGTATCCACCATTGCAAATACCTCTTCCAAATTTCTTATATGAAGAGGATTGGGAAGGAGCAAACTGGCTTGACACACTGGGCATGATTGCAAGAACTTTTCACCCCACCACTTGAGACCACATTCTGAACAGAGTGTGTGACTGCAGTAAAGACTGCGTGGTAAAGTAAACAAAATGACAAAATAGATAATGGTTTGACTTGCAGTAATAGACCTGTGATTGGCTTATAGCAGATAGGACAATGGCAATCTCCCTTAGTTTTGAAACAATCCAGTGATTGTTATTCAATGCGGAAATGTGAGAGATCAAATACAACACCATACTGGTGCCAGATGATCCCTCTCAGCTGTGACAGCTGTAAGTTCATCCGTGGTCACCGCGAGTCAGTTTTCCTCGTTTAGAAATTGGGCTCTGAGAGTGTCGCAATCCTGGCAGATCAACAGTTACAATGAAATGTCATTTATAAGAAGACACAAATGAGCAAAGCTTCATCTCTTTGCTTCTGGAGCACCAAAATTCTTCCTTTGCACAATTCAACATAGAATTTAGGAAAGAAATCTCCTGAGATTGTTTCTCAAAAAGAAGAAAGATAGCAATAATAAGAACCTTACTTGATTTTTATCCTCTTCAAATTTCTTAGCTGCTTGAGAACATTCCATTTTGATGGCATTTCCGGGCTATGTCCTTTCTGGGAAACAGCCGGTATACTGAGAATTATGGTTCCTGGTTCTGACCTCTGGCAAGGTTGCCTGTGAGCTCATGATGAGGTCAAGAGCGTCGAAAAAGAGAAACTATTATACCATCTGACTTTTGACATCCTTGAAATCTGATTCTTTGTTTGAGAAAAAAAGCTCCCCCTTAGGGATGATCAATGTTTTCTTTTTCCGAGTTCGAGCAGCAGCGCTACAGGGATGAGAGAGGCACAGATCCCAGGCACAAGACTTGTTGAGTCGATCTGCAGGATGGATAAAGGTTGGTACCCATTCTAGTTTCTTTCTTCTGTCTCTCTTTTTGAGAGAAATTGGATGATGATCACGAGGCACCCAGGCAAACACAAAGGCAATGATGATGAATTAAAATTTAACCGGCGGCAATCATATATCAACCATACCTCGAATTTCCTTTGGTGCAGACACAATTATCACAGCAAAAACTGATGCTGAAGCTCAACCCTGGAACGGAGTGCAAAGCAACAGTTTATCTGTGCTTGCAAATGCAACATTTCTATTTTCAGGGCTCAACACAGCAGTTTGAGTCTGGGTCAATGGCGCACATAACCTGATGAAGGTGTTAATCCCCGAGATAGTGGCCTTAATGTTTAATCCGGAGTTCAAGGATGAGGCAATCGATTTTGTTTACAACAAGTGTGATTTTTACTCCCTCTTGTGGAACATAGCAAATAATGGACTCAGCGCCAACCGTTAACTGCAATCACATCAACATACAGATAGGCTGTCAAGTACAAATGATATTCACTGACCCCCTCAACAAGGTACTACAAGTAGGATGCTGTCAACACGATAGATGGGCTGAGGCAACTTCATTGACAAAGTTAACATGGCTGGGGGTATCAATGAGATGCACAAGATGTAATTTTCTGGCCGTTGTAGAGAGGACAAGTGAAATTGGTGACAATTTGATAGATATTTCACGTTCTCTAAATAGGACTTAGGTGTCAGTATAACGCATCTGAAAGAATGTGCTCCTTAACTGTAACATAGAAAACCATGTTTCTGGCATCTTTCTCTTCCACCATCCATTTCCACACTTTGACTGGAGTGACAATGGGCTTACACCCTCCTGCAGTGTTTTCAATGCCAGGCCCATAAACTTCAGATGCAAATGGATAATACTACTTGTCCTCATGAAGAACAACTAAGTCATGTGGTGGAACTCTTCAGACAAGAGGTTTGTATAAATTGTAATGGAATAAAGACCAAACACATACCATCGAACCCTTTGAAAGGAGCAGCTTCTGGCTGTTGTTTATATTGCTCCTGAAGGATCTCATCTCCTCATCTGAATTGAGGTCGGCACTGATGTAGTTTAATGAAACAACTGCCATGATTTCATCCCACTCAAACCTTGCGCAATGGGCTTCAATCTCAGCGACGGGTGCCACTTTGAGTTGTGAATGTGTCCGAGTGCTCCAGATGCTTGCTCCAAGCTCAGGATACTCCTGGTATAGGTCATGGGGGATATCAGACAGCTGATGATGTACCCCAACAATCCAGACTCCTTGTAAATGCCTACTCTCTCCAGATACTTTGGGAAACTCAATGATCTGTTCAATGGTAAACGGAGCAGGTGTACCATGTAATGTTACAGAGCTGTTGCCATAGTGCTTTGTCTGGGTTGTGAAAGATAGACCATTGTGCCAAACTTGAAATCGTGTGATTGCATCCAATGGGATGAGTGCATGTGGATCAGCACGTTTAATTGAATCTATACATTCAAGGGAAATGGAAGCAGTTTTCCCTTTGACGCCTAAATCCTCATTGAAAGACTCCATCTCATTTTCCAAATCTTGAAAGGTAGCTGCGTCATCATGCTCAGTTGCAAGTATGCCACAAGCTTGAGGTTGAACTAGAACTTGAAAGAATTTGAGGCACTCCTTAACAACCCGCGGACAACTTTCCTTGAAAAATAGGCCTCTCAAGTTGGCAGCTTTATGCCATGATCGAAGTATCATTTCTTCATATTCATCTAGTTTTCTCAAGTCAGAATCAGCTCAACTTAGAGTAGGCAGAGGATTTACATTTCTTATAATTGGTTGAAAGCCATTGCAACTGACCAATTGCACATTCAAATGGGAAGGCCCACCACCCATGGACAGGACCATAGAGCTTTATGAACTCTGGAATGTGAAAAGCCATGTAGTGATTAGGAACACACTCATAGAACAGAAATATCCTCTGGAGTTCTCGCCAATATTCAACTATGTGATTTATGTATAGTATGGAGTGTGCTTCACTGGTGACTTGAGAGGTTGCCAAGGTAATTGCGGTCATGAGTAGCATGGTAAGATGCAGCAATTCCGCCCATTTGGTATCTGACCATCTCCAAACCAAGGAGATCGGCAAATTTAAGCAACCAAGCATGCGCCATTCATCAGCCTTGAGTTTTGATCCTGACAGAAGAGGAACTGAAGTTACTCAGGAGGGCTTTACAATATAATCCATATCATCTCTGATGCTATGCATCTCTTTGTCTGCTAACACATTTCCAGGTTCTATATATGTGTTGGTTTTGACTTGTTTCATTCTCTGCGAAAGGATGTTAGTTGCATTCAATAAGAAAAATGTCAGCGTGTGCCCAAGTTACAATAGCTCGTGAGTACTCCTCTCTTGTAAGTCTCTTCATGCCAGATTGCATTTCACATTGAAGACCTCTGGCAATGTAAACCAAGGTCGGTAAAGCAATTTTAGCCCATTTTTTCACCGCATTTTCAAATGCAGTAGACTTGTCGCTGAATTCCATATGTTCCAGTAGCCAATGAAGGAGTGATTGTGCAGCTTTCATAGATGATTTTGCCTGCGGCTCAGGGTTATCAAAAGTGAATGGTATCTTTACAATTAGTGCTTTATGTGGCACAACTTCTTTCCGTTGACTTTTTTTACCTTTGGGGTTGTAACCAAGAATGCTCCAAAAATGCTCCTTGATGAGACCAAGAAACAAGTTATGCATGGGATCGACGACAAGATAGGACGATGGCTTGTAATAGGGCAACCTGAGAAGTTTGATCCATCATATACCATATCTTTCTACCAATTTTTTGGCCGCTTCTGTAGAGGGAGCAGATAAGTATTTCTCCGCCTTTCGCCTACAATCAGCATCGATACGCAAAACCCAAATATCGTGTTCAAAATTATTGTAGGAATGAAAAGACCTGCAGCATTCGCATTGGGAACAGAAAAATTTGTAATTGATTGCAGCAAAGCCTCCAGCTTTCTGTGCCATCAGGAGGTTGCAGACAACAAGAATAATGGCACAAAAAATCAATCATATATAGAGATAGTCTGCAGTTCAGCTAAAATAAACACCTTCCCAAAACGCAAGGAAGGCGTCGACAATTGGTTTCAGATAGGGATTGATACCGTCCACCTCCACAGAAGGCTCGTGCAGACCAGGAATCAGCTGAACATAGAGATTCTTGGGCTTGTACTGTTCTTCAATAGGTAGATTAAGACATGCAATGGAAATCATTCCAACAGAGATCTTCTTTCCAGCTTGCTTATTGCCCAGCAGATTGAAGAAATCCACTCCAATCAAAAATAGATAACAACCAGTGTTTGTGTCGCCAGAGAGACTAAAGTGAGTTTTGCCATCTGGCCCCATGAACTTCCAAATTGCAGAGCCCTGAAAGATATCTGTTATTTTCCCACCTTCAGAAGCGTGCATGTTCTCCCAAGCCTGGTCCATCTTTTTCTCATAACTGTGTCAGGACAGTAAACCTGCAAACCAATCTTTGAAGTCAAAAACAACATAGGGCTGTATGGGGACGTATATAGTAAGATTCCGTTGCCCAACAGAATTTGGACAAACAAGCAGCTCCTTACACTTCTTGCCATGATGCCTGGCACTACAGCGCTCTGGATACACTGGAATGTCATCAAATATATTGTTTCCATTGTCTTTGCCACTCTTGCTCTTGATTGCTCTGTAAATTGAGTGACATGCTGGGCAGGCCGCATATACCTCAGATTTCCCCTCCAGGTGCAAACTCTTGATTGCAACACAAATGTCATGAGGGAATGTTTTGTAAAAGTGCAAACCCAGAGCGGTTAACATATGAGGAAGAGCTTCCATGACAATGTCCAAAAGCTGTTCACACATTTGGAATAACCAGTATGCCTTGACGAGGAAGGTGGAGAGTGATGTAACAAACAGCAACCATGAGTATCACCACCTGTAGAAACGCCGCCACTCCAACAAGACTGGGTAAGAAATGTACTACTAGGAGGAACCATCAATAATCAGAAAACACATGAATCTGCTGGTACTGACCAGTGTCAAACTTGCTCCCAGCTAAAGCATCCTCCTGAGCAATGCGTCTTGCCAAGGCATCTTGCCATGTCTGCATCGTGACTTTGAAAAGGCCGTGGACCATATCTCGCAATGACTGTACTGCTTTGTAAGTTTTGACCACAGCCGGAATCTTTGACATTGCCATTGGAAGAAGCTTGGCTGATTCCTCTGCTAGAGCTTGTTCAATGTTACCTAGCTCCTTGATATTGCCTGCCAGCTTAACATTGCTGGCTCCAGTCGGGGCCTTCCTGACGGCCTTGATATCTGAATGAAGAGCTTTGAGACCATCCTTGATTTCGTGAAGTAGAGAGACAAATTTTTTTGTTGAGTCTAGCGCAGGAGCAGCAATCAATGGCTGTATTGCAGCCAAACTGAGGTTATTGATTGGGAGATTATCAACTGCTCTTGACAATTCAGCGTCATGAGCTGCCTGAGCCGCCTGATTAGCAAATATCATCGATCAAATCTTCTCAGTATTATTGTTCAATTGATGTTTTTTATATGTGCAAAGGTTAACAAAATGCCCTCGTTGAGTGTCTGAGATGATCTCTTCCTTACACTGTGCGAAGGTACACTGGCATAAAATGAGCTTCTTGTCATTGTCGTCTGCATCTTTCATGATTGAGGAAGAATGTGATGGGATGGGGGGACAAAGGACAAGGCGCAGAAAACGATTTCTTTAGATATCAAACACACGTGAGATCATTGATCTCATGTAACAATTTGGGAGATTATGATCGCCTCATAAAAGCAGGTCACGCCTTTACATCGTCAAATGAGTGAATGGACTCATTATGAGTTCTGATCATTGTCTGGCCGCAGTGCACTGTTTGTTTGGTGCATCAGGGCGCAGCTCAGAAAGCAGAGTCTGAAATGATAGAAAATTGGAGAGGGAAGAGGTATGTCAAGCATCTTGGAATGCGGAAACTTGGGACACAAATCCTGGGTATTACGAACATTATAATGAGACTGGTACAAGATGAACTCCCACAACCTCGGAGGCATCAGAGCCTTCACTTCTGGCAGTGCTGCTGGAAGATGTTTCCTCAACCGGCTGATGCACAACTGATACTACATGAGGGACAGTGGACACAGTAATCTCATGAACTAGCAAAGTAGTCACAGTCTGAGTCACAATGTTGGGGGCAACCATGACTGTATGTGTAACATACATTATCATAGCTTTGTGTGCTGTAGCAATTTCAGTTGATATTAGTGGCTTGACCATTTGATAGACAGTGTGCGTCAATACAACCAACAATGCAGAGGTAGTTGAGGCCGGAGCTACGCTGTCTTGGGTTGCTAGAGCAATGTGACTGGCTATTACAGGAATGGGCTACAAGCAACATGTCAATCCAAGAATCCCGAGGAAAAAGCAATCATACTTACATCGAGGGATTGATAAGAAAAAGTAGGAAAGAAATGCATGATGACAATTGTTAAGCACAAGATTAAGAGAGCGCCCTGCTCTGCAGTCCACGGCCACTTGTCCATCAGTGATGCCAAATATACAACAACAGGTTTGTTCACTGGATTGACGGGCTATCCAAACAGTGAATATAGAAAGCACAGTGATAGTATAGCTTCTTGCTCACTTGATTTACCCACACTGAGGCAGTAAAACTGCCAGAGCTTGATCCACCGATGATGACATGCTTTCCATTTGAGAGCTCAGCAGTGGCAACTGCTTGTATTTGTCCTGAAACTTTGATAAATTTGTTGAAATTTCTCAAATGTTCAAACTTACCAATCATTGGCAGCTTTTGAATGATTTCACGCATTGCTATATCAAATACATAGATGGTATCATGGTCACTACCACAGATGGCAATCTTACCATCTTCAGCCCAGGCAGCTTGAATGGTGATCTGCCTTTGAAAACTGAAAGGAAGGATTGCTTCAGGTAGAGACCCTGGAAAGCAATGGACCTGCATGTAATGCTCTGTCAAATTATGCACCAGGAGAGAGTCCTTGCGAGGAGAAAGGGCTGCATGTCCACTGGAAGAAGTAAGCAAGTAAAACACGGGTATAGGGAGAAAGGATGTGCATGGCACATGTCAAGTATTTTTGCCAGATTATTTCTGAGGTCTGCACATCACGACAAAGCCTGACATGAAAGTCAATAATGTCAATTGAAGCTCCATGTTTCGAGAAACTTGACAAACATTTCACCATTTTCAATATTGTGAACCAGAAGGCTTTGATTGCCACTGCCAAAGAACGCAAGACCAACTGGTATAGCGTGAGATTGACTTGCAATGGACCATAGCTCAATCAAATCAACTGTTTATGGTCCAGTCCAAAGATAAAACAATACATCAAGCTCAACTCACCACCTGCATCAACGCTAAACAGTTTCAGAGTCCCACTATGGCTACCAATGGCAAGTTGTTGATTTGTGGCATTGAATGATTGAACAGCAACACTGTCATTGAACTCAAAAGCTTGAAGAGACCTAGAAGATCTTTGAGCAAACCACTTTATGCCAGTTAGCAAGAAATCCAGGTCTGAGCAGGACCACCAATGGAATTTTGTTTAGACTTAGGAATTAAGGGGATGGACCCTTGTATACTTCCCATACAAATTATCTTGGCTTTATCACCAGCCTCAGGTTTGTACATGTAAGACAAAGTGGTGACCTTGCCCCAGGCCAAATTGTGGAGAGTTTGGATATGGACAAAGTCTTTTGTTGAATAGATGCAAATGTGGCCATCATCACCTGCGATAAAGACTGTATCAGTGGAAAAATCGGGGCACAGTAACGACTCACTGCCAATGAACATGATAGTAGCATCTGAACTGAAAACAACAGTACTAATCGGGCCTTTGTTGCCCTTGATGTCGACAGAGGATTTGTATTGATTGTTCTTAGGAGCATGAGTCCAAATATAACTAGCATGAAGAAGTATAATACCTGTGTGATGTGCATAGTAATGGGTGAATTGAAAAAGGGCAATTGTTGAGTAAAAAGGCGATTGATGAGTAAAGATTATGTAATATAGGACAAAGACACCTCTTTTTTTTGTTGTTCAAAGCCAGATGGGGATGCTCCCACAATGTGGTCAAAGCGCCTTAGTGTGGAGAAAACATATATAATTGCTGTGAGGGAAGCATAGTCTTATACAACAAGCGGCAATAAGACTTCACGTTTTGAGACCATATGCTCTGCCCTCATCCTACATTGAATTCACAGCACTTCCACCTCCACCGTTCCCACCCACTGCGGCACACATGGTGTTTGGGCCAAACAATTTGTACACGGCAGACACAGGAGGGACAGAGATTCATGACAACAAAAGTGACCTAGAAAACGAGCCTCTCCAGGATCCCGAGACTCCTTGCACTCAAAGGGGAACCAACAAGAAGATTCCCCGGCCCCATGGTGAACCAGGCAGGCCTAACAGTTGTGGATTCAATCTTGTAACCGAGCTCACCAAGACTGGCTGGTCCAAAAGGTCTGCCAAGCAGCTGACAGTGAGTCGTCACCTCTGAGACGAGTTCACTAATTTTAATCCCTAACAGACAGCTGTCCATGTCCTAGCTCAAGAAAGGCTGGACATGACAAAATGCTATAGGAAACAGGACAAGAAGGAGGTGAAAAAGATATGTGATGAGGTATGTGGATGTCACTTGCCAGTAGAGCAAGCCTCATTTGTTGCATCAGATGGTGAAGGATAAGAACTGGCCGAAATTGAAGGAATACAACGACTGCTGGCCAGTGATTTGTATTCTGAAGTCAAAGTTGAAGAATGGCGCCGCAGCTGCCAGACGTAGTGAATTGAAGGATACACAGGCATGTCTACAAGTGATTATGAGTTGGAGGGGAGTGAGCCTAAGATATGATAACAAAGTTTGATCGTGAGCAAATCTGCAGACTAGCTCAGTGTAGTGGACGGCACTACATGCATTGTCTATGCAAACAGCTCATGAACTCCACAGACAAATTCCTGGATAATACCTGGAGGAAAAGGCTTTGGACAAGCACGGAGGACCTGTGGAGAACTGGAGTAAATCCAGGGAAAAGGAAGAACTTGGGTGAACCCAGAGCTCGGGGGGAGAGGAAGAACTAAGCTTGTAGCAAAAGATCTGTTTGGCTAGCGTCTCAGTCATACTACCATTGACCTGCTACAGAAATGATTGTAACAAAGCATAAAGTTTAACAAAACAAGCTCAAATTTAATGATGAGCGCCATGGAGAACAAATTTGACAACATTTCAGGTGATCAAAAGTCGCAGGCCCCCTTTGTTTAGCTCTACTTTGCTTTGTATGGTCGGTTGTTTACAATAAATACACTTATCAATGGGTATGGTGGCTGTGCAGACCTCGACAAGTCGACTTGCACACAGCCATGGCAAAGAGAGATGTGCATATCTCTGTCACAAGAGCTCCTCTACCCACTCTGGGCTCACCCAAGTTCTTTCCTTTCCCTGAGCCCACTCAAGCTCTCCACAGATCCTCTTGTCCAAAGGAACATTGTTCCCGACACGCTTTTTCCTCCCTTGAGACATCCTCTGGCATCACTTGCTCATGTCATTGTAACAATCGCTTTTCATTTCATATATATCAGGTTCCATATGGAGTTATCAATTTGCTCTTTGTCTCTTTGTTTTCAAATCTTATAAAGTGATCCTTTGTTCTCAGCTCAAACTATTTTCACGCAACCCAACACAAGGCATGGATGCTATGGAAAATACCTCACAGCAAACCATGCCAACTGCAACGGAGTATGAAATACTGTTGGTCAAATTGAAGCAACGTCCGCACAATCCAGATTCCTGGAAGAGATTGATTTGTCTTGCAGAAGAATTGGGTGATATTTGCAAAGTATTTGTGTCATTTGATGCACTATTGGAACAGTATCCAAATAGCGTGCATGGTCTTGAGGTGCCTACTTCCACGTATCTGACTGTTGTTTTTTCTTTCAGTCTTCTGCACAATTCTGCTATTTTTTTTATTTCCTACAGGACCCTTCAATGTTTGACAAAGCAGAAGATCTCTTTAAGAGGTTTCTCGCCAAATCACCAGAAGTACCCTTCTGGGAACTCTACCTAAGATATGTTAGGTATGGTGTTCTTCTCTATTTATACTTCTTTTCTTGTGTACTAATTAGGCCATAGATGTGTTAACACTCGATGGGAACCAATTTGTAAGGCATACAAGTTTGCGATCCACCATATTGGGCACAACAGGGATAGTGGCCCTGTCTGGATGAATTACATTCAATTTTTGCATCTTTCATCAAGCAACCAGCAAAAAATATATGCGCTGAGGGAAGTTTATCATTGCACAGTTCAAGTTCCCTTTGACGGTGTCGAATCCTTGTGGCAAGAGCTCAAGAGTTTCGAGGACAGCCTGGATGGAACCAAGGCAAAGGAGGTTATGAGTAATCTCTGGCCGGTGTACACGCAGGTCCTCATGACCTGCCATCAACTGTCAAACCATGTGCACGCACTCATACCCACACCTGCCCCTACATCCCTGGACTGTCCCAAACTTGTTCTACCTGTGCTCCCTAGACTTGACCTGTTAGAGCGCTCAATCCTTGCAAGATGGAAAGCTTACCTCAAGTGGGAGGAGAGTGATCCTCTAGAGCTGAACAAGAGAGGCCAGTCTGCCACCCTCATGTTGCGCATCTTCCATGCATATTGTAAAGCATTGATCCAAATGTGGAATCACAATGAAATCAAGTCCCTGGCCTGTCTGTGGCTGGAAAAAGTGGGAAAATATCAAGAAGCCTTAAAGATCTCAGAGATGTGGGTCAAAGCTGAGCCGGACAAGTATGCAGTTCTTGATTGATTGGTCCCCTTCTATTGCTCAAACATCTTTCTTTAGGGTCCTGATGGACGCTGAAGTCTACTGTTGATTCAACAGGTTAAGTCTCAATGATTGAACACTGAGGCAAGTCCACTCCTGATGCAATAGATTCAGTCTTGTTGATGATACCTTGAGACCAAAGTAATATGTATGATGATTTGTAGTTCAGTGTTAGTTGGTTGGCATTATCGGCATGGTCCACACACGAGATACCGGTTTCCATAGGCTAGTCGCTCTTTATATGCAGGATTCCGTCCTTTACTGTTTCTGCTGCCCATTGAACCGCGTATATTTCCCCAGTCTGGTTTCATTGTGTCATGCCCAGTACTTTTACGCTTTCATTTTTTACATTGTCTTCTCCTCGGCATACCGTTCTTGTCACATGATCCATCCATGTAGCGATTGTATTATTGTGTGGAAGCATTTTGCATTTGGGGCTAGTACGTGTTGAGTCAGTTACAATACCCTTTTCCATGAACACTCGGACAGCCTCTGGATTGATCATCTATTATGATTATTCCAGTTGACATCAGGCACGTGGTCATACTTTCTATTTGCACCCAAATTTCAATGTGTCTTTTCAATTTTTCAAAAAACAAGCTCTATCTCATTCATTGTGGCATATTTTGGTAGAAACTACAAGTTATTTCTGGGTGCGGATCGCTCTTGGATGTATAATTATCTGGATTCATTTCACATTCCTCAGTGTTGAGTTCAACAATGACTCACATGTGCATTGGAAACACAAAATTTAGTTCCTTTCATTGGTTCACAGATATGGTGTCTACGACAACAAACTTGGAGACTCACTTTGGGCCAAATACACTTGTACATGTAGGTTTCCAATCCTTCTAGTGTATTTCTGCCGATCTCTCTTCTAGAACCTTGCCATCCTCATGTGTCAATCGGAAAGTAGGCAACATGCAACCTCCTCAATTGATCCTCTCTCGCTGTTTAGAGCAGACATGCTTGGAGATGTGGCCACAACAACCATGGCTGGCGTCAAGCGAGTCCGAGAGGCTTGTTTCAAGGTGCTCAAGCTCTACAGGTTGTTGGACGTATACCGTATAATGCTTGGCAATCCTCTCAGGCTATTGTTGTCTGTGTTCATGGCTGATATTCCATACCATCAGAAGACTGTGAGTGGATCTTTGACCTGTTTAAAAGCTGTTTATATTTTCCATTAGCCTCTTGGATTGTTGAACAACCTTGAGGAAATCATCAACCTATTTGCACTAGGTTTGGGTGATCATCTCAATTCCGTTCATGATGCCTCTTGTGGCTTGGAAACAAATCATTTTTCTACATCTCCTGATCATCTCTTGGCGCTGTACACTGAAATGATCAATCATGAAGGGAAAAAAGATATCATAAATACCTTGATCAATCTCATGGTAGCTGCCATACATGTTGGTCTGATCCTGAGGGTCCGTGTTATTCTTCTTGAGTCATTTTGGCTTGTAATGGCTTTGCATCACAGGGAAACCTTTCTGTTCCATCCAATGCATTTGGTGTTGGACAATTGATTGTTGCAAAGTAGCCTTTATATGAAATTAGATATCATGGAATTCACCCAAGTGCACTTTGCTCTTATAGCGGAAGCAACACTGATCATACAGCGCTTGCTCTTTTGATAGAACGTAGTCAAGTAGGACGGCGCCCAAGACACTTCCACAATCAGCTGGACCGGGCATTAACCACATCGCCCTTGCTCTTGCTATTACCACGGGAGTATTCAGAGATTGCTGGAAGAGAAAGCTTGTTTGATGTCAGTATTTGCATGTCTATAACATGATAACTGATGATACCCTGATCCTCCACCGGAACTCTATGAAGCAGAACAACTTGTATGGAGGGTTATTTTCAACACAGCAATGGGTGGTATCCTCCTAGATGAATTGGCTACAGCATTGCCAGGATTGATAGATACTGCCTCATCAGCAACCAAGCAATGGATCAATATTTATAAATCTTCACGTATGATTGTCTCTTCTTGTAAAGAAAGACTTGCTCTTATATTTCCATGTTTATAGGGAATAATTTTCATTCAGAACATGACACATCAATTAGAGTTATGACTGATTGAGCAGGTGCATCGTCCCAGGAAAAAATAACTGCTAGGGGATGATTTATAATTTGATTATCAGCATGTGCTACTTTGTTGCCTGAACATCGTACTTTGCCTAGACTACATCACAACAAACAAAAGCCCACATCACATCGAAGCATGACACAAGAGGAACAAGACCAACCCACAAGGAGCAAAGGCAACTCGGATAATGACAGTGGAAATTTGGATGATGATAGTAGTCCTCTGACAACATTGAACAACAACAACAATCACAGCACATCACAGGAGGAACAAGAAGTAAATTCAGTAGATCCATCAAGTAAGTTCATTCAAGAGAACATTACTTAATTTGACACATTTCAAGGGATTTTGACTCTGAACAACAACCACAGCACGTCACCGGAGGAACAAGAAGTAAATTTCATTCAAGGAGAACATTACTTAATTTGACACATTTTGAGGGATTTTGACTCTGAGACCTAGAACAAAAAAACAGGCTAAGGTAACTGTTAGCAAAGACTATAATAAACCCCGACGCCCAAGCAATATCATCCGAGCACAAATAACAATTGACTTGACTATAGAGGAGACGGTCTGCAAATGTCGTAACAATATCCTTGTAGAATTGTGACATACAGCTTTTTAACAGGACTTTGAAGTAGATTAGGTCCTGAAAAGCTTAGGATGGGCATGCTACTAGATCTCTTTGACACAATGCAAGCTGATCCACCAAAGGCTTTGAATTGCCTTTACCTTCCAGATTCTCACAATGCCTTTCCTAATTTACCATACTCAACAGACACAGTTGCATGGAGGCAGACGTGTAGGCACGGTAACAGGTTGTAAGATTTGGTATGTTGCTACTCCTAAAAGCGGTTCTTTCAATGATTTTGTCGATGTATCATTGTTCATGTCTGAATATCAAATTTCTGCAGCAAATGATGAGTGATGGAACATAGCCCGTTTGGTCCTAGTGCCAGGAACTACCTTGTGAGTTTCATGTTATTTTGCGTCAACGATGTTCCATGACTGTATTACAGGATCATGTGACCAAGTCTTCCACATGCAGTTGTCAGCCCAGAGCCTGCACTTTGTAAAGGCAGACACTTTTATTGCATTAGCACTATTCCAGATTCAATCGTTGGAATTTTCCACGATTTTGTTGGAAAACGCACAGTCACCAATACCAAACATCAAGATGCATTGAATTTGCTTTTGACAAGCATCTTGATGTTCTACGTCCTGGATCTCGTCAATGCTTCTGATTGTAAGTGTCTGACAGATACTGATTATAAAGCAATGCCAATAAGGAGGTTTCAGTTCCTATTACAACTCATTTGCCAGACCCTTTAACATGGAGTGGGGCTCTGTCCATTTTTTATCTGTGCTTGTACTTTGAGCTGTACAGTGGCCTGGTCCATTAGTATTACGTTCTCCTCAAGCCATGAAAGCAGCTATCAAGAATTGCTCTCGTGCTAGAAAACTGTTGGAATGGTTCTTAGGAAGGCATCAATTTACTCGTGATGGTGTGACCTACATGGGAGTCAATGCATATGAAAAGATATTTGCCCCATTCCTCGTCCACCACGTTTGTCTTCTCATGATATATAAGAATTTAGCCCATGACATAGGGTTAAACAAGCACCCCAAGGAAGTGAGGCCTTGAGACGTTGCAAGGGACATTGATTGGTGTTTGAGAGGAGGACCTGCTTGGGAAGCTTATAACCAGTTGTAGGCTCTGCCTATTACACATCGTAAATTTCCTGGGAAGGTGAAGGTTATAAAATCGAGGTCTAACACTGCATATGGCAAATGTTTTGCTCTTCTCCAATTGTCTTTGCTAACTGTGTTTCAGATCTTGGAGAACACGCAGTGTGTTTTTGGCAATTGGCGGTGTGCAAAAGCTATGGGCATCTCCTTGCTTGAAGGTTGTTCGAACACCTTCCTACAACATGTGAAGGATGAACCCGTTTCAAACAAGTCAAGCTTCAATATGGACAATTCGGATTCTCAAACGGAGGCAAGTCAATCTGATGATAGTGCAGTTAATCCAGGTTCAAAGAGATGCCGATCCAACAATTCTTGGTCCAGTGCAACCAGAGGCAAGTTTTGCATCAAAACACTTCTAACAATAGCTCAACAGTTTTACAGGAAAAAAGGCTCAATCATCATGAACCCATCACGACGCCCTCGGTCACACCACTTTGAGACTGCAGCAAACTTCCTCTCTATATTTTGACTGACCCAAGCCTATATCTCTCCTCCTGTTGTTCCCCTATTAGTTTGGCGGTGACTTCCTGTCATCCTCATCATTCATCAGCCATGTGTTATAGTCTATAACAGAAGCCTTAGTATCAGGAATCCTTCATGAGACATATTGGGACGTTTATTTGACAATCTTGCAAGATATCACTGCTTTAGCCAGGACATGTTACATTTTATGACAATATGTGGACAAACACATCCATCATAATTTGTTGTGCATTCTTGTGTCTTTGGGCTTTGAATCTGGACATATTCTAGACATGTTGAAAAGTACAGGAAGTGTTATGTTTGGTTTGGCAGTTGTTTTGCTCCTCAACACTTTGGAGTTCATACCAAATGGTCTTGACATCATTGTACTCTTAGCATCGGTGGATGTGCTAAATCCTTACAGAACATAAAGGACATCGCTATACTCGGTGGCAATCACAGCCAAGCAAAAATCTTTATATCCCACACAGACAATGTGTTCATTCCAATCTCGTCCAGCCATTGCACCGTCACTATGAACTTTTTCTCGGGCAAGTACTTTTTTTGTGCCTATCCAGAGTTAACTTGCAACTTCCAGAACATCGTTAATTGCTCGCTGATATGCAACCATGTAGAGTATCAACAGTTAATGATTTTTTGTATTACAGCTATGTGCAAAGTAGCGGGCTTTGTGGCCAGAGGGCGCCTGTCCAGGATTATGTCAACTTGGCGACTGTCGTCTTGAATCTATCATGTGACATTGAAAATTAATCTTTGGCATTACTTATATGGCAGTGCAAAATGTCAACAAGTCAATTTGTGCACAGCCACAATTAGCAGCCAAAACTTTTTCCTTAAACTTTTACCTTGGGCGATAGGGAAAAAGTGTTTTACGCCATTTTCAGTGCACACATCTCTCAATGAAAGCACTTATGAGAACGGAAAATACCATTTTCAAAAGTAAAAAGTGACAAAGACACATTTCCTTTTGTACGACTCTTCTTACATGTTTGTTTTTCCAGATAAGATCAATTATTCAGGCACTACATGCCCAAGATCAGCTCAGCTGACAATCAGATAGTGATGATAACGGCCAATTTAGTGGGCGTAGGTACGGATAACATCTTCTTCATGTCAAAAAAGAGAGGCATGCATGGCCGAGGGGCCCATACGACATCAATATGTGTCCAGAAGCACACTCAAGATGACGATCGATATTGTCAGGTTCCGCTGACCTGGGGGCTTAGCAAGTCTGGGTGAGGCCTTACAAAGCGGACTCAAGGGGTTACGGACACAACAGAGGCCTACTGGGGTAGATGAGATACGCCAGGGCGCAGGGGAGCGCGCCGGAGTTGAGGTTTTGCTAGGCAGGGCGAGGGATGTGGGGCGCAAGCGGGGAGCAAGCGCTGGGGGCAAGTAAGTGGACAAGGGGGTTCCGGGACAATCAGTGGAGCTGCGGATGTGCTGGCAGCTGTGTCATGGGAATGGCGTGAAGAGTGATCGCGCGGACAAGGTTTTAAGGTTGAATGGTTGCGGAGCCAAGCTCTGGTGGAGCTGGGCTGATTAGGCTGAAGGCCAGGGAAACCGGGAAACTGATGAGGAGAAATGGAAGAGAACTGAGTGGACGGAGTTGGGAAAAGACGAATAGATTGAGAAGAGATAGTGAAGACAAGTAGAGACAAGTACGAGACAATGGAGATAGAGACAAGTACAAGACAAATATATGAGACCGGAGCGATACGAGAGAAACCGAGAAGTGTAAGCAATATCAAGACTACTGTACTAGGTGCTATGGTGGGATTTATATACTGACTACACGTTGAGTAAGGTCCAGGGTCCCGGTCCTGGGTCTGAGGCCTATCCCCAAGGCTTGGGTGGCGTTCTGGAGCACATAGGAAGACAAAGAGAGCCCCGTGGGTGTCGGATGGTAGTGGCACTGCTGCTTAGGGAGTTGCGGTGGCGCCGCACAAGGGAGGATGTGGCACGATGAGAGGATGCGGTGATACGACGGACAGAAAGCTGTAGCCAGAAGCTAACAGAATAGCTGTCAGCAATCAGTGACGCAGGTAGAAAAGAGGTCCAACAAACCTAAAAGAGATAGATCTCGGCTAAAAAAGATCTAAACCCGAATAAACAGCCGAGATCATGATCGAACAGAGCAAGAGCGCTCGTCGATTAAGTAAGACAGGCGGGAATCTCTGGGAAAAATAAAACAATAAAAATAATAAAAATAATAAATAAAAGAAAAAGTCCGGAGGAAGAAGGATCAAGCAAAGAGTTGAGGAGGAAAGTTTAGCCAACAGAACCATGCGGGCACAAGCACACACAAAAAGCGTGACTAGCTGGTCTGTGCGCAGTTGAAACTAATATAAAAGAAAGGGGAAAACAAGAGAAAAAGCAGGTAACCATTAGACGAGACTCCGGGTCCCCAGTGAGAGGATTCCTTAGGTTAAATCTTTTGAACACACCTCTAAGACTTTGCCTACATTGTAGCAGAGCGCCCAACCACCCAATATATATTATATAAACAATATAAACAATTTTAAAAGTACAAAGAGTGGTAGCAATTAAGTCAATAAGCCCCCAGAACATCGAAGTGTACCAACGTGCACATCAGCGGCAAGGCATGATGCTAGAACTGATGCATTGCAATGTATAATGCGTGGACTGATGTGTGGGGTGATGCATCGGGTGATGCATGGCTATGCATGATGCCTGATGATGCCTGATGCGTCGGGTGATGCATGGATTGCCATGCTGTCACGCTGGGGGTCACCGGGGGCTGTCGGTGATGTCTGGGAGCGCCGGAGTTCGTTGGTGATGTCCAGAGGAAGTGCCAGGGTTGGCCGGGGTATGACATGATGGCCGTGTTGGGTGATCATGGAATTTGTCCTGAGTTGAGAGTCATGTGAGTTGTTTGCCAGGGAGTGTGTGGGAGTGGCCTGGGCCCGGAGCTTAGGCCTGGGGGTGGGTCATGACAGATATCTTGAGAACCAATCAACTTTCACGATTGAGGTTCACCTTCGGACCGGAGTTCCATTCACACTACAATGTGTTCGACTTCTGTCTTTTGCTTATATGATTATACATATAACTCTATGACTCTGGAATTTCCATCAATCCCATACAATGAGCTTTGGAAGGATGCCATGCTCTCCTACAAGAATCATTTGGCTGTGAATCAAAAGTTGTATGTTGATGAAGAGGCTTGTCTGCCACCAGTGCTCCCTCTGCTGCCAAATAACCAGTAAGTGATTTGACCTCAGTTATATAAGGCACATCGAGTATTAATTAACATTACTTGCTATAGTGGCCCTCAAACTCTTGGCAGCTCTGATATATTCATGTCGAAGTTCCACAGTTATCGTTCAGACGACAACCAAACACGGATTGTACTTCCAGATCTTCATATGCGACTCAAACTAGACATTCAAGAAATTGAGGCTTCTATCTCCTTCTTGCCAAAGGTCTTCATCTTGGATCACTCCTTCAACATCCAACGTTTTATCAAGGACAATAGTCATATTTTTCATGAGGCTGTATTCACGCCATAGGTTGTCTGGAGAGTGAAAGGCACATCACCGACTATTTCAATACCATCGCTATTGCTGCATATCAACACCAAGGATTTTCTTCTTGCCTCTCTACTCCTGAGTGCTATTGGACTGGAGAAAAGAGTAACGAAATCGCCAGCGCAGGCCCATGGCATGCAAAACCTGACATTGTCCTCATCAAAGCTCATCCAATAGGTGGGGTCTATGATGATAGCAGTATCTTTTGGCCAGATGTTCTTGCATTGGCGGAGACGTCTGTCTCAACAGGTCTGACCAAAACCATGATGGAAGGTATAGATTGCAAGTCATACCTTATGCTGTACTCCCAAGGTATGTGTAGTGTATAAGTCTTTATCACTTAATCACCCAATGTTTTGATGCATTACATCCAAGGGGATCGCATGTGCTCTCCTTCCCTGAGTTTCTACAGGGATAAGTAGTATCTGCATATTATCGATAGGCAGGGGAAAATTAGCGTCGGTCCGCTCACATATGAAGGAAACACTGAAGAACTGGTTAGGTTTCTTCATTGTCTTACATTCGGTCCATTGACTACGCTGGGGTTGGATCTTACAATGACGCAAGAGGTCCCAAATGGCAGGGTAAATGTCTTAGATTGTCTCAAATTTCTGCGTCCGCTATATTTTGTATAGAGATTTCTGAAAGAAGATGGCGGGCCTAAATTTTGGGTGCGATATTCAAAAAAAGAATTTGTGCCAAGGTGGGAGACTTCACATGGTGTTGAAAGGAGTACAATCACAGCACCCGATGAAATGTATTTTATGGACTTGACTAAAAAAATCAAGAAACAATATATCACCACTGGCAACAAGCAGGAACTTAAACAGAACATTTCTTCAAACCTCTCCACCATTTTGTGTGATCATACATTCATTGTCAAATTGGAAATATTCAAGTCCCAGGCCCTCTTTGGGCACACTACATGAGTCTGGGCTGTTGAAACCCCAGACAAAGAGCAGGCGATTATGAAGGATTCATGGATCCTTTCTGGCTGAAAGCATAATGAAAATCACTACCTCCAAGAACTTCACAAAGATGGCTTTTGCCCATTCATTCCAAAACCCATCCGTTATGCAGTGATTACCAAGACTTCCGTTATTTGTATGGTGCTTTTCAGCCACAATTCACTGGAGACCAGAGAACGCCGGTGATTGGTCATGTCACCTGTATGTGAGAAGCTCTCGAACGTTCAATCCGTGATTGAACTTTTGGGTGTTTTTCTCAACATCTGCTTTGGTAGGCTGAATCATTTTTTGATTTCATCTTCTGAACCTTGTCCACTCTAGCTATCAAATTCTTGAAGGATCACAACCGTGTTCATTGTGATATCTCTTTTGCAAACATAATGATTCGAAAGGCACTGCTTACCAAACAAGAAATAAAAGAATCTTATTCTGAGGAAAATGCCACAGGGATAATACAACTCGCACATCAATGTCGACCTGGAATCCTTATTGACTTTGACTATGCCGCATTTATTGACAGTAATATAAACAGTGCCCAGGACCTCGGTGCCTGCAGCTCTCATCAACAGGATCCAAATGAGCCTCATCCTCTACAGGTGTCTTATGCCTATTGGGATGCAAGTGACCTTCATTCTCAAGAAATGGAAAGCGACACAGATATTCAGGACAGGAGCCTAAATCATACTGAGATGGACACTGATCACTCTGCTTACAGTCATCTTCTTTACAGCAACTATGAGCGCCGTTCTACTCAAACTATCCATACACAGTTGATAACTGAAGAAGTGCATGATACTGATGAGAACACTGATCAAACTCCTGCCAATTCTGGCTCTCCTGTTCCCCAACTACAACTGCGTGGGATCAATGGTGACTCATCTTTCTTGTCTGGTGTCTTGTCTGAAAGGAGTCTACTTCAGGATTTACATGACATTCCTCAGATGCGCTTTCATGAACAACAGCTGCCTATTACAGTTTCATCCCCAAATACCAGCAAAAGCACAATTTGTATTTCACATCATCCTTGTATAAGTTAACATATATCTCTGATTTAGAGTACAGTGCCTTTCATGGCCATACCCCTGTTGTTGTGGGGATCAAGGCACACAGTTGGATTCGATCTCGAAAGTCTTGTCTATGTCCTTCTCTATCTTTGCACCCAGTATCAAGACATAAACCCAGTCAAAATTTACAAAGATGGGTTATTCAAGAAGGGTAAGTGATACGCTCCCATTGCTGCTTGGTTCTTTGGCAACGGCAGCTTCCAAGATCTAGGTTGTCTAAAAGCTGGCCAGCTACACTTTGGATTGGACCATCTTGTTCTCGATTATATCTCTCCCCATTTTCAAGTTCTTTGAACAGTTATAAAAGGCTTGTGGTGCATTATACCCCGCTTTCCCAGTTGTAGATCATGATTTGATTCAAGGAGACGAGAAAATTTGTTTTCTCCCCCAGCCAATGCCTGTGATTCATTTATCGAGATTTTCGAGAGGGCAATTATATCCCTTGGTAAAGAGCAACGCAAAGTATTGCCGGCAGACTTTACATCTGTATCAGGGTCAACAAAGCGCCATTTGGAACAGGAAGAAGGGAGAACTGCTAAGAAGATTCTCAAAAAAATGGCTGCAGGCAATGGTTCTGTTTAATCAGTTTGTCCAGGGCTGGAAGTTTGAGGTTTTAGAAGCCAATTTTGTTTTTATTGTCCATATCTTCTCAACTCCATAAATTGATATACATATTGATTAAATTGTCATAACGCTCATAATTGTATATTCCTGCTACTTGGTAGTGGGTTTTGTGAACTGACCAATTTGCTGGGGTTGTGCAAATGATCACTGACAATATATGTTTTGTGTGGAAGAAGTAAACAATATTAATCTCTCCAGAGGGACCAATGACACGTGACATCATC
Organism: Termitomyces sp. MG148; assembly: GCA_003313785.1. NCBI lineage: Eukaryota > Fungi > Basidiomycota > Agaricomycetes > Agaricales > Lyophyllaceae > Termitomyces > Termitomyces sp. MG148. Next base: position 27,920 of record QLOM01000464.1, read on the forward strand.
CACTGCAAGTTCTGGGTTCACCCAAGCTCACTGTTAATCATGCTGCCCCCTTTCACCTGCTTCAATCTGTAAACTTTCTTTGACCATCCGGCATACTTGGGGCTTGCCCCAGCCTATTCAGTATCAAATCCTTAGAGTTGCTGTCTGCAGAGACATATAGAGAGCATGGTCCCATTACAAACGGACCGGAAGTAAGTCCTACTGCTATATACAAACTCTTTCATATCCTTCATGCACCTCTTCAGAGTGGGCAAAACTTCTGGTGCTGTAACTTTCCATCAATGAAATGTCTACTATTCCCCATGTTCCTATTCCACCATTAGATGCAAAAATTGGCACAGAAAGCGCTATTTTTCACACCCAAACCATCAGCAAAGAAGATTTTACTCAGCCTCATTGGTGGATGGAAACCCTTGGATGGCTTGCATTTGTTCCACATAACCCTTGGTATGTCAGCCCTCTACTGGAACAACTTTTGAAAGTACCCAAACATCTACACCGTTGCATTGAAAAAGGGCGAGAGAGGTATCACCTGCCTGCCAAAGTTTAAGACTTGTGGATAAAATTGGATTGGTGGTTGTCGCTGGCGACATTTGTCATAAGCAATGAACTTAAGATCTTGGTCCTTCTCTCCTTGGGCCATTGGTTACATGGGAAAAGAGGACAGTCATGGATGTATGCTGACGTTGATTTACAGATCTTGAGGATGGTTCAAAGTTTGGATGGGATTGTTGTCGCATCTTATCGCCAAAGCTAGGTCAGCCAACAAAACTGGCACAGATATGCACTGGTACCAAGTGCTTTTGGCCCATGGATTTCAGCCTGAACTATTAGATGTGCTCCAATTGTCAGTGATTTGTGATTTCTCCGCAACTACTGAATGCGCTGGCATCTTCGTCGATATTACCAGCAAAAATACAAATCAACCAACTGTTTAATGGTTTTTGAAGTACAACGTCCCTGTATGGTATTGATGGGGGATGCAAGAAATGTTGATTCCTTCCCTTGCTTATCTTGCCCCTCTTTTGGACCAATTCTAGCGTGCAGTACTAGCTTTGAGCAACCCTGTACAGGAAGTCTGTACTATGGGAAAGCGGTCTGAATATGAAGTCTTTTTTGTTGCTCAGGACGCGTGCAACGCAAGACGTCTTTTGTACAAAAGTGCTATTGAGCAACAGACCTGCTTGAACAGAGAGTGCCATCCACCCACAGTCAGCACTAAAGTTTTCAAATGGGTTCCCAGTAATGAGGACAAAACTGTCTGGTGTCACGTTCAAGTGTGCAGAGCTGATAGGGAAAAAATGCTTGGAGAGTATAGTCAAGCACAGATGCGCTACAATTCATTCTCAAATGAATGGGATTGCTCCAAAGGATTTGGTCCTGGTGATGAAGACAGCAACGGGGAATTTTACAGCTTTTTGGACCAGCTGACTGGCTTTATCAGTTGCTTCAAGCCCCCACACAAGAACAATCTACTACCCAGGACTCTTACTCCCCTACTACAACTGGAGCAATTTTTGGATTCTGAATGCCTTGATGTACCTTGTATCCACCTCCTCCAGCACTCTGTTAATCCACTGGAATCCATGCCACCAGCATCGCCTGAACTCTCATCGTTGGCATCATTGGAACCTATGTCACTCCCATATCCAAAGCCCATGTTGAATGAGTCTTGGAAAATTGCTGCCCTGCACCAGGAAATTTTTGAGATCCTTGCCTTACACTATGGCTTCAGTAGAACCTCTTCCCTGCCCTCCTCATTACCATTGTTGACTAGCAAAGAAGAATACAAGAAGCTCGCTTGTTTGCTAGGTCTGTCGTGGTCTTGGTGCCAGCCTTACATTGGGCAAGTTCTAGCTGCATCTCTGGCAAAGTCTTATCTTGAGAGAATAATAGTGGGATGCTGGCCCAAGGATGATAACTGCAATTTGAATGTTACAAACTGTTTTTCACTGGCTATGTCTGACCGCGGTCAATACCTATGCATTGTTGAGAGTGTGGAAGAGAAGCCTCGAATTTTTTACATGTTTGACTTTGGTATCAAGTCTAAAAGGCCATGGAAGCTAACACTCACTAATGTGACAGATGCCTTATTGGTATGTCGCCTTCATTGTTGCTTTTGCAAATTGGACATTGCAGAGTATCTCCTTCAACATGGCATTGCATTTCAAACCTTTCTTCCCTTAGAAATTGCTCCTAAAGCACCCCGTAAATCCTTCCCCCCTGGTGTACTCCCAATGCAACTGTCTGATTTGCGGTATGGGGTCAAGGATTATGATTCTTATGTTCGGCATTGGGAAACTCTGTTAACTCAGCCTCGGGGTTGTGCTGCACTAATGCAAGGTGGAACCATCTGGAGGTTGAGTACTTCAGTTGTCAGCTTTTCATCTGTACTTCAGAGACCTACAGGTTGGTCAGCAATTCCCAACACAATGATTGTAGTTTGCAGTCCAAAAACAAATGAGTTGTTCATAGACGACGCCCTTACTGAAGTAGAACTCAACCTCATTTCCGGGTCCTATCTTTGCTCAACTGGTAAGGCCTTTCTTGTTTTCTATCTGCTTCTCACCTTTGCCCAGGGACTCTCAACCAAACTGCTCTCCATTCCTGGTTCCCTACAGTGATGGCCTTCAATGGTAGTGGTGAGGATTATGGTTGCTGGAATGAACAACATGAGGACGCCTTCTCACAACAATTAGGTGAGATTAATGATATCAATCATGGAGCAAGTTTTTGAGGGCCCTTGCTGGGTAAGAAATGGCACGATCTCATGCGTGGTTCAAAGGATGTTCGATGTTTAAAAGCTGCTATGGAGTCCTTCCCTCAGGCTTTCATCAAACAACATATGACACAATAATTCGTCAAACATTTCTATGTAAATACATTGATAACGCCTATGAGTAGCTAACACATTTGGAAGGTCAAGTCTTTGAGGATACGGAGTTGCTCCTGATGAGCTCGGCCAACAAAACTACATAGTATTGAGCACGGTAAGGATTGGAGGATGAACAACACCTTACCTGCATACTGCAAAATTGATTAGGGTGTTGTCCTTGTGCCTAACATTGACAAATTTGGAATGAGTACCCTTATGGATGACAAAGATATCTCTGCGCCAGTTTCTGGCCGATGAGGCAAGGACATGGTGATTCAGGGGGAGATTGACATGGTTTTTGAAGAATAGGTGGTAGCGGACTGTCTGATGCCTTCTGATCATGGTTACAATGGTGTGGTGTATATGTAGCTGAAGCTTATGGTTCTGTAATATAAATTTTAAGGTAGGGTTGCCTTCTGCAGCAATTTGTCTGACACTGGACTCTTCTGGTGATGGGTTGGCTGTATGTTGCAGAATAATACCACCCATCAACGTTACTAGACCCTTTGAGTCAGATTTGCAGAAGGTTTTGCAGCTGCAAAAATAGCTCACTGTACTAGAAGGTGTAAATGGTTCTAGCAAGTTCACTATGTTGTGCTGACAATTAAGTAAAGAGCCAGTGACACATTTCAAGGCAATGAGGGAGTAGACTTGAAGTCAATGGTAACGTCATCCATAGCCTCTAGCGGCTTAAAACAGGGATCTCCTTTGTCTCTGTCTTGTCAGATCGCTGATAACGCATGCGTTCAACAAGGAATTGGAATTTGGGATCTGAGTTCTTTGAGCTCTTTCTGAGCTCTCTGTCCACTTTTAACATGACACACAACTTTCCCCTTTAAATGGCTGCTATCTTATTGGAACCATGGTGACTTGCAGCCTTCCAATCCCATGAACAGAGATTCTGCTACCATTGTATGTTCTGTTGTCATTTCTTTTGGATGCATGCTCTAACATATTGTATCCCTTTGTGATTACTGCCCCTGCTTGGCTGGATAATCCCCCTCCTGTCCAGCCTGAGAGTATGGAGCTTGATATCTTCCATGTAACTCCACGGCCCCAGAAGTGTCTTAGAACCAAAAAAGACAAAGATACGGTCTCTTTAACTATGATTACAACTTCTTTCTATTAATGTTTATCATCCATTGACCTTGCTTTCATAGCTATCTCACAGTCTTGAAAATAAGACGATGTGGTTACAGGTGGGTTGTCTGGATTTCTATCTGGTATTTGACAAAACCTTGAGCAGGTAGTGAAGTTGGAATGTGAGAATTCAGAACTATTAAGACGTCTTCAACTCTATGAATCTGCAAGTCTGGAACCGATTACAGTGGGTTTTATGTGGATAATTTCTCAAATTTTACTAATTGAGGCTTCAACTAGCGGATCACTCACAAAGTACAAACTGATTGCCTGCTTCCAGATCAGGCCTCCACAAGGCAGAAGAAGGTGTCTGTTTGTCCAGATTGAGTTTTAAGAAAGATGCTAACTGGATTCAAATAGTTTGGATCCTGTGAAGATAAGAACAACCTCAGACATGGTACCTCAGCTGCTGCCCCAGATGGTGTGCTTCCTGGCCAGCTCTCTCGTCTACAAGAGGATCTATGGAGGGCACAAAAGACAATCAAGAAGAAGGACATTCAGCTAGAAAGGATGAGATGCAAAATGATCCATGCTAGCAAGAGTTATCAAGCCATGTTGGAAGCAAGGGAATCATCCTTTGATAGATATGAGACTGCTATGAAGGTAAATCTATTGTCTACTCCTTAGCTTATTGATTATGGTATCTTATTCTGTCACAGGGAAGGGAGAAAGATACTGAGCTTTCTATTGCTTTGCAGGAAGCAAAAGACAAGGTGACCAAAGCATTGAAAGAACAAAAAAAAGCAGAAATTGCGTTGATAGCCCTACAGCAAAAAAATGACGGAGTGCGAGCTACTTTGGAACAGAAAGACATGACCTTCCATGCTGCACTGAAGGTAGGTTCAACCGTATACATCTTGTTTTCTCTCACCACCATCATTCTGTAGGAAGTCAATGATGCCAAGGCCAGGGCTATCCAGGAGAAAACCATTGAGCTTCAGGGCCTAACAAAAGCTCTAGATGCCCTCCGACAGCAAAGGGATTATCTGCAGAAAGAAAATAATGAGGCTATCAAAGCAGTTAAGGAACAGGACGATGAATTGCGGAGGATGACAACCACCTTTGACGCCCTGCGGCAGGAAAAGGAAGAAGTTGTTAAGGTCTGCTTTTCTATGACCCTTTTTTTGTATCTCACCACCTCTGCAGGAAACAAAGGAGGTGGCAATGAAGGCAGTTGGTGACAAAGCCATTCAGCTACAGAGGATGAGAGATGCTCTGGATGCAAAGTTAAAGGATGTCCTGGATAACATGGAACTGGGGACATAGATGAAGGAATGAGTGTAGCTGTCTTTTTGACTTTGATGGTGAGGGAGAGGGACAATTGTGTCGGCACCAAAAACGTAATCCAGGGAGTGCGCAGCTATTCTGTGCCATGGTGATGTGGCGGTGCAACCCATGCACAGCCACAATCACCTTGCGTGATGGTATGGTGGTGCAGGTCCTCAACAAATCGACCCATGCACAGCCACAATCATTCCTGGAGCACAGGATTATAATCACGTACCCCACGTGTTTGCAGTGGAGGGCAAGTGTTACTTGTAAATGAGAGTATCAACATGAGCTAGGTAATTGTTGCGTAGGATGGTCAAGTGAGTAGCTCATTGAGCCTGATGGCTTGATGAGAACTTAGCTTCTTTCACACAGTATTCCTTTTGCTTCTCAACTGACAACGCAATACTATGCCCTCTCAATCTAGTCAGTATTGATAATTCACTCGTCTTTATCAGCCTTCTGACCATTTTTAGCACAACTTGAGGCTAAACTCTCAATCAAGGGTGAAACAGTCAGTGCAACAATTGAGGGGAAGACAAACGTGAAGGACATTGAAATTGGAGGCCGTCTTTTGATTGTCAATGAAACCGTAACGACCATGATTGAGGCAAATACGAGAATGAAGGGTTTTCAGATAGGAGGTGGCATAGATGCAAGAATGAGCACCGATGCGCCACTCGCTGTATTCCTCCGCACTGGCATGAAGGGAAGTTGTATTGCAGAGTCATCCACCGTCAATATAAGCGCAGATGTCAGGCTCAATGTCGCTTCTTCAGAGCATATTGGTTTGTGATTTGAATCTTGTCCAAACTGAGAGCGCTTACCTTCTCCAGTCTCTACCACCAAAATAACATTCTCATATACATCTGGGCCATAAGATTCATCATTTTTCATGTATTATATTGTATCTTAATGGATTTGTTTCCACTCAAGTCTTAACACAGTCTTTTCTTTTTTGAACAATGGACGTCTCATGAAAAGCTTGAAGCAAGTAAAATCCCCAACAAAAATGAAACCTAGCACCAGCATACCCAAGCTTGCAATATCTCCATTGACATGAAGTCTTTGTGAAACAATTCGGGGTTACCAAGACGTGCCAGAGCTTCAGAGAATTTCTGGTGTTGTATGTAGATGGTGTGTGCTGTTTGAAGGAAAGACACATCATCTGGAGGGGGAGAAGGTTGAACCTGGTCATGTATTAGCATAAGTATTCTCATTGACCAGCGGAACTATATCTTTAATAATCTAACTCATCTCAAAGATCAACCACGTCTGGTTCCACATTGTGACCAAGGAAGAAGATAGCACATTGTTTCAAACGAACAGAGGTTCTCAACCATTCCAGAGAGCTTTGAAGTGTCAGTTTTCTATGTTTCATATAAAGCCTTGCGTTCAACCACCCTGAATCAATCTAGAAATCATAACATTCTCATCCGAAACCACCATGTCTGGACAACTTGCCTCGGTAATTAGAGCTAGCTGTCGTAATGACTATCACTTACTCTTATGCTCTGCTTGGAAGAAGCTTCAGAATATCTACGATTCGGAGCACCATAATCTTATTCTCAAAGATCTCTTTGCCAATGATCCCCAGCAATTCCCCAAGTTCTCGCATGAATACACCTCCATCGATGGCCCAGATGTCCCTCTCCTCCTCGACTATTCCAAGAATCTGATTACCCAGCCTGTCCTTGACACTCTCTTCCCGGCTTGATTCACTACTACCAGATACACAGGAAGGAGTCAATGCATTTTAATCACACACGCAGGAAATACCAAGCACAGGAAACAAAAAATAATGTGTAATTGTATTTGAACAACCTAGACACAATGCTTTATATCTGAAAGTTTGAATCACGGTTTGTTATGTCTGCAGTTGCAAGATGCGCGATGTGAACCGATGAGGAAGTTGATGAGCGTGCACCTGTCACGTGCTGAGCGTGATGCTGATCGACGTGATATGTGTTTATGAACAATTTTTCCTGAGAAACATGTCAAGAGTTACTAATCAGTCTTTCTGGAGAAACACTTGAATTGTTCCTTATTTATTTATTTTGAGAAACACAAAGATGTTTATTGAGGAAACACTTTTCAAAAAAAAATAACAAAGGTTCCTCAAGAAAAACAGAAAGATTCATGTCTGGTATTTTTGTGAAAAAATATTAGAAACACAATTTGTGTTACTTTTGTGTTTCTCAAGAAAGACAGAAAGAAAATATCTCAAGAAACAGGCAAGCAACACAATAAGTATGATTTTAATATTTCTCGATTTTTACTTGAACTTTTTCTGGAAAAACACTCGTTAGAAATCACATGACCTGTTTCTTACAAATGTTTCTCCAGAAATTCCCAATATCTCCCAAAGTGAGAGCTAGTAAAGTGCTCATAGGGAGCACCAGAAAATAGAACAGTACAAACAAGTGGGCAGCTGTCATGGCTGTCTAGTTGGAAGGTGCAGAGGTGCCAAGCTAAAGAATGTGAGTACAGCCAAGTGGCAAGGATCATGATGGATGTGTCACCACCGGCAGCAGTGCAGAGTCAAGCATTGCATCATAAGGACCAGCCTCACATTCAAAAACACTGAGTCATGCTTTAACATGTAGATATATATGGCATGCACTTCACACGAGCAATAGTCTGATTAAATTAAAATAAAACAAAAAGAAAAAGACATTAGTGTATTCTGACACAAGGGGTGTCAGTATACTGAAACGAGTAGACCACTCATATTTACCTAGTGGTAATAACAGGGGTGCTACTCCTGAGTATCCAATAGTCCAGCAATCTCTCCCAGCTTGCTTGTTGTTATTGCTTTGTCTGATGCAATGTTAATTGCAGGAGTAAGAGACTCTGATTCCTGAGGTGGGGGGGCTGATGGGTCCTCTGCAGGTGGATCTACCATATCAATCTCAGTTATTGCAATGTTAGTTGCAGGAAATGATGGTGGTAGCGTACCATGTGCAGGAGTGTGTTTTCAAAGGAGACCCACATTTGGGTCCATTTCAATGTAATAATAGAGGCTGATAGCCTCTGGGGATCCAATTGAAAGGCACTCTTCCTCATGCTTGAACATCAGCTGGTAATGGTCCTCCTTGGACATTTCTTGCCATCCATCCCATTGGGGAATGGCTGGTGGAGTTCCATACATGGCTAAGCACTGCAAGTGCTCATTGTTGACCTCTCTGAAGATGTCTAAAGACATTGTGGGCTGATGGTGTGGTAGGTGTGGTCCACTTAGGACAACAGAATCCAGTTGTGGAGTAAGATGCATAGGGCATCATCATTGGAGAAATTGCATACCTGATTATCAGGTACATGGGCTTGTCAGATAGTGATTTTATCCCTGGATTGAGGAGCAAACAGAGCATCAGGAAATGCGTTGTTGTATGAGACAATAGCCTCACAATACAATCCTGGGCATGTGAGTACTAGTGCCAGCCAGCGGACAATGGTTGTCTTCCTAGCACTATTAGCACGGAGAGCGTAACACAATAAAAACCCAAAAAGGGTTTGCCAGTGTATGCAATATGCATAGTCAAACATAATGCCCTGCCAGGTATTCTTGAGGCCAGGGCACCCATAGACTAGCGCATACTGTGCAATCTGGTCTAGATTGAATGGCCAAGTGGGGTCAGGAGCACACATTACATGCAGCGCGGTTGTGCCATCATCTTTGGTGTGCAGGAAGCACAATGGAATGTGCCAGCTTTTGGCGTAAACCAAATCTTCCGGTCCTTGCATGGAGTTGACAAGATCCTGGTATACTGGGTCAGTATACAGGATGCTCATGGTTTTGTTATGTTATGCAGCAACACATCAGTTCACTGAGCAAGTGACTGAAGCTTGGTAATTAACATGTATGCAACTACTTGGTTGTGGTGGGGAACGTGCTCATTGATGAAAAATTTGAAGAGCTGCTCAAGCTCATATGGAGTGCGGGGAAATCCTAGCAGCGCAAACTTGTACACCATGGTCTTAGGCACAGCTGCCTTTTGACCAGCACTGAATTCATAAGCAGCCACATGATTTGCATCAGCTCCAACCAGTATGGTATTGTGACAAATAATAATAACAAGTGCCCAGTGCTCCTCTGAAGCACAAGTTGAGGTGTTCCACATTGTGAGGGCCCCAAATTTTCACTCCAAGCCCGTCAGGAATATGTCTCAAGTAGTCAATAATAGCATGGTAGCGCTGGTCCACAGTAGCTTTTGCAATGTTTGCCTTCTTTTTGGCAATCTTCTTGTTTCTTTGAATGTGCTGGAAGCACTGTTTGGGTTCTTTGCCCTTGTCTGACCCTTGCTCCTGCTTGGAGCTTGACTGTCCATCATTGCTATCATCTGATAGCATTGGCACCACTTTCTGCTTCTCTTTGGCAGAGGCAGCAGCTATGGCCCGCTCTTTCTCAGCGGCGGCCACAAGTCTGTCATACTGTGCTGGAGTGCGTGGATTGGTGGCCAGTACAACCATATGGAATTGTCTTGGGGGACCTGGCATGACTACTGGGTTCATGAACAGCATTTGAGCTTTGCCAGCTCGAGCGGGCATATTGGCAGGAAAGTTAATAACTTCTATTTTTGATATGTCCAACGGAGGCTTTCAGCCTTGCCATGGCTTCAAGAGCCCTGCCGTTTCTGGAGCATGGTACGATGATGCCAGCGCTCAGCTAGCAGGAGTTGGGACAGGTGTCATTGCCAGGAGGAAAGGTGCTAATGGCGCCAAGATCTCCACCACTGGGTCCTGCCTTAGGAATACTTGCAGGTGCTACCTGCACCTCTGGTATGGTTATAGGCTTGTCCAGGAGAGCCTCACTCATGATAGTGTCTTACAACTCGAGCAATAAGCCCATAAGAGGGTTGGACATGGATGTCGGAAAGTCCAACATGGATAATGACAATGACAATGCAATTGACGGTCATGTGGGAGCAGCTTGGAACAGTAGACGGGGCTTGACTGTAGGCTGGAGTTGTGGGGCTGTTTGCACCACAGCCTTTGCAACCTCTACTGGTTGTGATGCCTGCAGTCTAACCCTCTTAGGCTTGACCATTGATTCCTTGTGTGCAGGAGCTTTGCGCTTACTTGCGCAATCAATCTGCTCCAGCGCTGACACATGCTGCCATTTTATGAGCTCAATCTGGTCAAGCAGCCCTTCAATGATGACAACCGCCAGGTTGTCTTGTAAGAATGATACCACTGTGGGCATGAGTTGGCCCACTGCTTCCAGTCTCTGTATCAGTGATTCATTCACTGGAACTTGTGCTGAGGGCACATACAGCTTCTGCAGCATAGCAGGCCAAGTGCCCTATGGTGGCAATGGTAGCTGCACTGTTGCATGTACATACGAGTAGGGTGGTACAGAAGCCACACTCAATCCCTGATAGTGGCACTTGTAGTGTGTCAGTTCCAAGTGGCACTCATAGCACCTGTCATTGTCTATCTCCATCTGTTGCAAGTGAAGCAGCATCTGGTATGGAAGCTGCTCCTTGTGGCCTGGGTAGGCCATGCCCATGTAGTAAGCTTGAGGCTCATATGCCTAGTAAGGTGGTTGAGCTGATTGATGTGGGAATGGTTGGTGGTCCATGTTTTGTTCCACTTGACCCAGTCTGGGTCTCCTCCCCCTCCAGAGCTCTGAGAGCTCCAACCAAGACAAGAAAGGCCCAGATAGGCCATATTTTACTACTATACTGACACACACTAGACATGTTTCTCTGCAGGCAAGAAGAAGAAAAAAATTCTTTGTGAGCCCATATGTGGTATAAACAACCACAAATATCCAGTCACTTGATTGGCTTAGTCCAATCTCCTCAATGTTGTGCATTCACAACATGCCTTGCTAACTGCCTGGAGTGCTTAATGCTCTGCAATTCCAAGTACCTATCCAAGGCTGCAAGATCTTTGCAGTTTGCTAAGCTCTTCCAAGTGGTGTCATCCAGGCTCCACCTGACCTCAAACTCGAGGTCACCTTGCATGGACCATTGATGACCAATAATATCATCCATGAACCATTCCTGGTTCTCTTTTGCACCAAAGTCATAAGGCTTGGGAGTCATGTGATTCAGGAACAGCATGTCACTATTAGCCTGGTAGAGTTGCAATAGCAACACATGAAACTTTGGCACAATTCTTCATGCTTGCAGCGCATCAGGAAGTTTGAGCACATAGTTTGATGTGCTTGGCTCAGCCTCAAGAATCTTATAGGGTCCTATCCATTTGGGACACAGTTTACTTGCCCGTCCCTTGAGCAACCTCAAGTTCTTGGTCAATAGGTACACCAAGCCTCCCTTATCAATAGCTGGCTCCTCTTGCCAGCGGTTATTAGCCTGCTGTGTCTGAAAGACATGTGCCTCAATAATAGCATCATGCAAATCTGCCAAATTCCAGAGTGCCATATGTGCAAAGTCCTTGATTCCCTTGTGGATCACTTTGTTGGTATGAAGTTCACAAATCATGGATGGCATGTAGCCATTGTTCAATTCAAAGGGTGCATACTACATTGTCTCCAAAATACCCATGTTGATTGTAAACTTTACCAGTGGAATCTTATCCACCCAGTCCTTCTGATCAGGACAAATGAATGCTCAAAAGATCTGCAAAACATTCTTATTTGCATGCTCAGTTTGACCATCTATCTGCAGATGAAATAACGTTGACATGAGCAGTTTTGCTCCTAGCAGTTTGTGTAACTCCTTCCACTATTTGGAAGTAAACTTTGAATCTTGATCACTTACAATCAAGCTGGGTAAGCCATGCAGGCACATGATCTCTTTTAAGTAGATCCAGGACAACTCTGACACTTTTGTCCTTGTTGTCATAGGTATCAGATAGACCATACTGGTTATACAGCAGATTACTACCCAGAGGTAGTTGAAGCCACATGATTCTGAGAATGGGCCCACAAAGTCCATACCTATCAAATTCCAAGGTTTTACTGGGATCAGAAGCAAATGCAGCTTCCCAGATGGTTTTTGGTTTGATGTTTTCAAACGTTGGCAACTTTTGCAAGTCAAGCAAAAACTGCCTGTTTCCTTGGCCATTTGTGGCCACCAATACCACTGACACACATAATCAAGCATCTTCTGAGTCCCAAAGTAGCCCACCATTTGATGGGCTTGGTCCAGAATCATTGTGATCAATGACCTCACTCTTAGTATACATAGGACCTTTGACCCTGTTAAGCTAGTCAAGTAAATGAGGTTACATTCAACACTGAACTGTGTATGATCTCCTGGGTGCTCCAGAATCTCAGCAAAGAGTTTATCTTGCATATAGCTGCACTGGACAAGTGCACAAAAGGGCACATCTTCATAAGTACTAGGACATGGGTGCAAATCTTTTGATCCCAATGCCTTGCCTAGTGTCAGCAGGTCATTATCTCCTGACAACACATTTCTATGCATGGGCTCTGTCCATTGGGAGTTAGCCCTGGGAGCTGAAGGCTCTGCCTCAATCATCTCTTGAGCCTTGATATCTTGAGCTTCTATTTGTTCTTGGAGTTGCCTGCTGCAACACAATTCTTGAGCCCTCATGGCTTGTATTTCTATGACCTATTCCTTAATCTTGTGAAACAGTGTAAGGGCAAGTCCTCACCCTCAGGGTCAATTTGTTTGTTCACCTGGACATAATCATAGATGTCATGAACGTCTTTCTGGGTATTACTCTCAAAATATTGAGATAAACAGTCAGCAACTTTGTTCAGTTTGCCTTTGACATACATGATGTCAAACTGATAGCGCAATATATAGTCAATCCATCAACATTGTCAGGGCAACAGATGCACTTGAGTTTTAAAGAACTCTAGGGCTTTATGATCTGTAATAATATGGATCTTATATCCTATAAGCTTATCCTCCCACTTCAGGAGGGCTTCCAAAATTGTAAGCATCTCCAGCTTGTGCATGGCATAGTTCTGCTGTGCAGTGGTGAACTTGCATGACATAAATCCTGCTGGTCTGCAGAATTGCCATGTCTTTCCTTGGCCAAACATGGCCCCCACATCAGTCTTCAATGCATTGCATATAAGTCATATTGGCTTGTCCCAATGTGGTTTGATTGGCTGTATAATTGGCGTCTTTGCACAGATCTGCTTTATCATCTCAAAGCACCATTGATGCAGCAGTCTCCAGTAAAACAATGACTCATTCTGGATCATGGCCATGAGTGGCCCTATGTATGCAGTAATGTCTGGTAAGAAATTACCAATGTAGTTTACAAGTCCAACAAAGCATTGGATGTCATTGTAGTTATGTGGTGTTTGCCACTCTCAAATTCTATCAAGTTTATCTGAATCAGGATGGATCCCCTGCACGTCAATGATGTGCCCTAAGCAGTCTACACTTTCTGCGTTGAGTTCACACTTCTTCCACTCAAGGTACAGACTAGCCCTTTGGAGTTGTTTGAACATGACTTGTAGATGCTGCTCATGCTCTTCTATGGGGTCCAAAGAAATGAATATATAGTCTAGATATACATGCATAAACTTTCCAATGACATCTTGGAATATTGAGGTCATTAACCTCTGAAATGTAGCTGGGGCATTACAATTGCCTATTTGCATAATATTGCTCACAAACATCCCCATAAGGGATGAGAACAATGTCTTTGGTATATCTTCTTCACAGATGTGAACTTGTTCATATGCATCTGTGAGGTCAATTTTTGACCTGTACTTGTCCTTCATGATGTCCTCGCAAATCACTTCCTGATCTGGCAGCGGAGTAACTGTAAGGGCAACCTCCGGAGGTTGCGGCTAAGTCACACAACTGGCAGAGGGAAATCTGAAGTGTATTAGGGACAGTACATATTACAGGAAAATAACTAATCACCTGGCAGAGGGAAATCCGAGGAGAACAAGTCTAAGGATTCCTCTGCCATGGCGTGGCGCATCAGTACGGGGGCGGGGGCGTGAGAACGACTGTACAACATCCCGGAGAAGTCCGACAACTGCAAGGGAGCATCCCGGAGACCTCTGGGATGACCAGAAAGGGAAATGGCCGGAAAAGGAAGCCCGGGGGGTCCCGGAGATCTCCAGGATGGCTGGAAAAGGAAGTCCCCTGACATCACCCCCCTCTTAGAGTGCGGTGTCTCGATGCACCAGGTAGAACAAGTTGCGGACCGCGCGGTCCACCGGGGAGACAGGGTAGATGCCCCGGATTGTGCGGGGAGCCTCTGGGTGACTACGGTGGAAGTCCTTCACCAGAGCGGGTGCGTGGACGTTTTCGGCGGGTTCCCAGGAGTTCCACTTGACCTTGTATTGCAGCTTGTGCCGGAATAGATGGCTGTCAAGGATCTTCTCCACTTCGTACTCTGGACGGTTGTTGACAATGACCGGAGGTGGCGGAGGCGAGGCACGTTGACCTGGAATAGGGTCGTCTGGGGCGAGCGAAAGCTTGACCACGTTGAAGACCGGATGGAGGCGCCACATGCTGGTGGGCAGCCGGAGCCTGTAGGCCAACGGTCCTACCTGGCGCTCAACCACATATGGCCCCAGTTGTCGGTGTGAGAGCTTTTGGGATGGCCTAGTGGTCGCAATGTCGGAGGCGTCCAGGTAGACTTGGTCTCCGGGCTTGTACTGGGGGGTCGGCAAGCATCCTCGGTCGTAATAGCGGGCCATGTTGTCCTTGGCCTTGGTCAGGGCCACCTCCGCCTCCTCCTGTGCCTTCCGCATACGGTCAACAAACTCATTGACCGTCTTGTTCTCCAATCGTTGTGCATGCGGTTTGAAGCCCATCCGGGGATGCCTGCTGGTGTCCAGAAAGAACGGGGAGTGCTGCGTGGAGGCGTGGACGCGGTTATTGTACTGGAACTCGGCCTCCGGGAGGAGTTTGTCCCAGTCGTCCTGCCGCTTGTTGCAGAAGAGCCGGAGGTACTGTTCCAGTTCCTGGTTGACGCGTTCGGTCTGGCCATCAGACTGCGGGTGATAGGCGGTAGAAGTGTGGAGCTTGACGTGCAGGAGACGATAGAGCTCCTGGGTGAAGTCTGCCATGAACTGGGGGCCCCGGTCGGAGATGTAGGCATTGGAGAGGCCGTGGAGCTTCCAGACGCTCTTCCGGTATAGGTTGGCTGCGCCCATTGCCGAGCAGGTCGTGTGCGTTGGAATGAAGTGAGCTCGCTTTCCATACAGGTCGACCACAACCATCACTGTGTCGTATCCATGCGTGTCCGGAAGTTCCACAATGAAGTCGACGGAGGCCACACTCCAGCGCGCCGCAGGTGTGGGGAGGGATTGCAGATGGCCTGTCGGGGGGCGCCGGTGTGGTTTCGTCCGGAGGCAGAGGTCGCAGGTGCTGGTGTAGGAGCCGATGTAGCAGGACATCTGGGGCCACCAGTAGTTCCGCGAGACCAGCTCCAGCGTCTTCCACCTACCAGGGTGCCCTGTGACACGGGAGTCATGGTGCTGCTCCACAATGCGCCGGCGGAGCTCTGGGTTGTTGGGCACATATATCCGCCCGTGGAAGGTGAGGAGGCCGTCCTGCAGGCCCCACTCGTCCATGCGTACCAACTTTGTACCGGAGGGGCGCCCCAAACGTAGTGCTAGCGCGGCCTTGGCAACCGAGTCTTCCTGTAGACCTTCCCGGTTTCCCCGACGTATGTCCCAGAGAATGTTGACCTCGTCTCCCTGTACCGCTACCCCTTCCAAGGCATGAATGGCAAACAGCCCCGGGCGGAGGAGAGTGATGTTATTGTTATCTCCTGCACCGGAGCCATGGTCCGCATGCCAGGAGAGGGCGTCGGGCTTCCCCATGCTCTGGCCTGGCTTGTGGTGCAGCATGAAGTCGAAGTTGGCGAGGTACAAAGACCACCGGGCCTGGCGACGGTTCAGCTTCTTGGCCGTCCAGAAGTGTTCCAGGTTCTTGTGGTCAGTCCAGACTTCAAACTTGTGGCGGGCCCCCTCGAGGAAGTGGCGCCACTCCTCCAGCGACCGGATGATTGCGAGCATCTCCTTGTCGTGGATCTCGTAATTTTGTTCCACGGGGTTGAGGCTCTTGGAGTAGAAGGCAACGGGGTGCCACTTACCATCCTCCGGAGACTGCTGGGATAGGACTGCACCGGTTGCAAAGTCGGAGCTGTCGGCCTCAACGCAGAAGGGTCGATTGTCATCCGGGAAGAGCAGAACGGGCTTGGACGTGATGGCAGACTTGAGGGCGTTGAAGGCCCGCTGCTCTGCATCGCCCCAGGTCCAAGGGACGTCCTTCCCGGTGAGGTCAAAGAGGGGACGCGCGTGGTGGGAGAAGTCCTGGATGAAGCGCCGGTAGAAGTTTGTGAACCCCAGGAAGGCTTGTACTTCCTTCTTGCTCCGGGGCTCCGGCCACTGCATCACGCCAGCCACCTTCACCGGGTCCATCTCCACCATGCCATGGGAGATGATAAGTCCAAGATACTTGATGCGTGTCTGCTCAAACTCGCACTTCTCTGGCTTGAGGTACAACTGGTGCTGGCAGAGACGGTCCAGGACGACCCGCGTGATCCGACGATGCTCTTCTAGCATCTTGGTGTAGATGAGGATGTTGTCGAGATACACACAGACCACTCCATCCACGATCAGGTCCCGGAAAATGTCGTTCATCATGGTCTGGAAGGTGGCGGGGCTGTTGGTGAGTCCGAAGAACATCACTAGAGGTTCGAACAGCCCGCGGTTGGTCCGAAACGTGGCCTTCCACTCATCTCCCTCCTGGATGCGCACGTTGTTGTAGCCCCACCGGACATCCAACTTTGTGAAGTAACGCGCACCCCGGAGGTTGTTGATCAGTTCCGAGATGAGAGGGAGTGGGTAGCGGTTCTTGACAGTCATCGCATTGAGTACCCGATAGTCTTGGACCAACCGGAGGGAGCCATCCTTCTTCTTGATGAAAAACACCGGAGAGGCCATCGGAGACTTTGAGGGGCGGATTCGTCCCGACTCCAGATTCTCCCAGAGGAATGCGTCAAGCTCATCCTGCTCCTTGGGTGCGAGCAGGTAAACCTGGCAGTTGGCTGGCTTTGAGTCCGGCAGGAGCTCAATGGCGTGGTCCCACTGTTTGCGCTCCGGGAGGGAGTCGAACAAGGCCTTAGAGAAAACATCCTCAAAGTTGTGCAAATGGTTGGGGACCGCATCTCGGAACGTCTGGGGCTGGGCGTTGGCTGCAAAGGCCTGGGCCAGTCGTTGAGAAGTGATTTGGCTGGCCCGCATCTCCTCCACCACTGGCGGGGGTCGTAGCATGGTGGCGTAGATGCGGTCTCCTACCACAATGGCTTCGTCTGGAAGCTCCGGGTCCTGCGTGGGTAGGAACTCTCCTTCACGTCCCTCCTCCTGACTAGGGTTTCCCCCGCTATGCCTGTCGTCCTCGTAGAGGGCCTCCCTACGAGGGAATGCCAGAGGCGGGGGATCTAGCAGGTCGAGATCAGCAAAGGGGAGGTGACCCATGCGGCACGCCCTGATAGCTGCGCGTTCCCGCAGAGCAGTGCGCCGCTCCTTCTTCACTTCTTCCACGCAGGTCGTGCAGCGCCAGGGGCACCAGCTCATGCTCACCTCCCCAGTAGCCCAGTCAATTTCCGGGTTGTGCTCCCGGAGCCATGGGAATCCCAGGATCATGTCCTGTTTACCAATGCTCGTGACGGCGAAAGTAGTGCACTCCACATGGGACCAGTAGCGAAGAACAAGGTCCACCACAGACTTGATGGACCCCGCTTCGTTGCGAGTACCATCGACGTT